>OU753552.1:23508203-23699063 GCA_916701695.1 Agrochola macilenta | reverse complement strand
ACACATCACGTCACTACCGGCACTACCGGTGCGCAGTCACGTCACTACCGGCGCGTCTCAGTCGAAGTCGCGTCACCGGCAAGTCAAAACTTGTATTGATACGAACTAAACAGGCGTTGCTGTGACCACAGACATGTAGACTGGGTGACTGTTTTGACTTCCAGTTTCAGTTTTTTTTCAATGACGCTATTGCCATGCTAAAACGCGACCATTTAGATACAAAATAATACTTAAACAAATGACAATCCATAAACAAGGCATGGATGCAAACGGTAATAGGTATCCCCAATATAATCCCGTCAAACCAAAATGGATGATGAGAATTTTTCTTCCAATATTGCACGAGGCTTAACTTTTATACAGGGTGGCATGACATCGACGCGAAAACTGATACCATGGATTCGGTACGTGATTCTGAACCCTCCTGAAATTTTTCGTCGGTTATAAAAAAAAAAACAGCTGTTCCATAGAAAAGTGCAATACCTACAAGGTCAAAATGTATGGAACAGCAGTTTTTTTTATATGTACTGAATCCATGGTAACAGTTTTCGCGTCGATGTCCCTGCCACCCTGTATACTATTACCTACGATGAACTTTTATCAGATTGAATTTTTTGAATGAATCCTTTTCAGTAATTTATTAGCATAAAGATGAGATCAATATTACTATGGGCAGATTTTGTGATAGAGAAGCCTTAATTCTATTTTATCTTCTGAGATCATGAATCGAAATCAGCAAAATATTTCAATCATAATCGCAAGAGCAACCCATTTATTTATTTATTACCACGTTCAGTACCGGGAGCCCTCCTGGAGGGTTCACCTAGTCGCATATGGGATGCTGGAAGCCCTCTCGGAGGGCTCATTTTAATTGATGTAGGTTTTTCTTAACGAACACAGCATTGAGGGAGGAGCTTGTGGCTAAGTAATAACAGCCGCTCGGGTCGATCGTTAAGCTGCCGGGGTTGGTCCGTGGATGGGTGACCATCTTTACATACCGAGACTCCTCCGTGCCTCGGAGAGCACGTTAAGGCGTTGGTCCCGGCTGTCATTCCTCGATGTTTGACAGTCGTTACGGGTCGTCTGAAGCCTGAAAGTCTGACAAGCAGTCTTACCAAGGGTATCGTATTACCCAGTTACTGGGTTGTGGAGGTCAGATAGGCAGTCGCTCCATGTAAAATACTGGTATTCAGCTGCATCCGGTTAAACTGGAAGCCGATTCCAACATATTTGGGAAAAGGCTAGGCAGGCAGAGACAGTATTATAAAAGCTCGTGCAGACCAGCGCGACGTGACTCGGAACAATACAATTTCAAAGAAAAGTTCACGGTATAACAATGAACGGTGTCGCATCGCACTGTCGCGTCGCGCTAGTCTGCACAAAGCTTAAACCGTGAAAATAAAATCTAATTTATATTTTAACAAGATTTATTAGTAAATGCGTTGGTTTTAAAATGCAAGCATTTTTTTAATCATTATTTGACAAATGGGGTATCATTGGAAGCGCCTTAATCGTCCGTTAGATACAGGCTATGTGACGTCACATTAAATATGGCACCCTCTAGAGGACAAAGAAGTCACGAAATAAAAAAAATACAAAATAAACATTATGCCGTGTTGGGTATCAAATGAAAGGGCTTGATGAGCACACTACAAATATGTGTCTAAGTAAATAAATATGTTTATATTGTTAAAAACAAGCAAAAGTAAGACTGCTACGTACGGCGCGGCTGTAAAATTAATACCTATTTAATTATACAATAAAACCTAAACAAATGAAAATTAAAGCGGCTCTGCAAATACTATAACACGAAATTATAACCCGAAAATAATTTAAATAAAAAGTAAGTTCAAATACTAACCCGACTACTGAATCACACTAAGGTACGAAACGAGAAAATATTTCAGACAAATAAAGCCGTCAAGTAGTAAAGTAGTCAAGTAAAGTCAAGTAAAGTAAAGTAAAGTAAAGTAAAGTAAAGTAGTAAAGGTTTCAAGGTAAAGCCGTGGTCGCATGCCAGTACCTATAATTTTGTTGGCATGCGACTATAGCTTTACCTTGACCATTTTTATACCTATGCCTTGATTTCTGTCTGAATTTTTTTCTTGTTTCATACCTTTTACAGCGTGATTTTTCAGTACCTCGGGTTTTAGTTTTTGAACTTACTGTTTATTACTGTTTACAGGGTGGCAGGGACATCGACGCGAAAACTGTTACCATGGATTCAGCACATGATTCTGAAACCCCAGCGATGAAATTTTCCGTCGGTTATAAAATAAAAAAACTGCTGTTTCATAGAAAAGTGCAAGCACTACCTACGCAGTCAAAATGTATGGGACAGCAGATTTTGTTAACCGACGAAAAATTCATGAGAGATTCATGTGCTGAATCCATGGTAACAGTTTTCGCGTCGATGTCCCTGCCACCTTGTATAATTTTGGTGGGCTATATTTGACTGCATTTGGTCAGTTGGACAAATTGATGACAGTGAGAAATAACACTGAGATTACCATCAGTACCTACCCACTCTAGATTGACTGTTCCGAGCTGTTACGGCCGCTTGAGATACAAGATACTTCCTTCAAAGACAAACAATGGGAAATTATAACAGATACCGTGATTTTATTACCCGACTTCGGCAGGGCCTAAAAGGAGCGTAATGTTTTAAGGCGACGATAACCGACTTTTAATGATATTATTCAGAAGATCACGTGTAAACGAGTACCTAGTGTTAATCATTTGGAAAAAATATATGTTAAATAAGACATTTTCTTAATAACTTACAAAATTAATATTTTTCATTATATGTATATTACATAATGAAATTAATTTGTTAAATTACGTCTAAAAAACTGTGAATCACGCAAAATGTATCAAGCGTATTTTTCTAAAACCTACCTTTTAAAGATAATTTAATTATTGATATTTTAGTATAGGTGTTTTATTAAAATACCTTTTGTTTTATGTATAATAAATGCATAATACGTCTAATTTGGGACAGCGCTCTTTGATGGGCGAGTCCTTTTACTGACTGGACGTACGACGCGTTCCGTGAGCTCGGTACAGAACACGCAAGCTAACCACTCAAGGTCACTGGCATATATCTGCGTCTTAAACATAAAGTACCTATGTATTCAGAGAATGAATGAAATCCAACAGGTAGGTATTTCCAGATGTAGCTTCGTACAGTGTATCAGACTGTGGGAGTTCTTTGCAAGTGCAACTCTCATAATAATATTAATATAATTCAAGGTAACCAATCCACTATAGCCACCCAAACCCATAGCCCAATGTTTTGTTTCCATGCTCTGCAATAGTCCTGCACCCACCGGAGGTTGTTCTTGGATGTAGTACTTGCATAATGCATGGATAATCGTTGGTTTGTGCCTCATTTCATTCAAAACGTGTAACGGGCCTCTGCGAGTTGGCTTTGGCCTCTCGTACATACAAAGGTCCGGGATCCTAGGGCCCCGAGAAATGTCAAAGACGAAATAATGATTTTAATATGTAAACAGATTTTGTTTCCGTGTTGTAAAACTTATGTTAACTGCTGTTATTTTATCTGAAATATCAATAATGACCAAACAAATCACCTGACTTGAGTTTGACAATCTGTCAGGTAATTAGCTGAATAAAGCTGTTCATAAACCAACACTTTAAGGTGGCGCAGTGACTTCGCGCAAAATCAATGTTTCTCTTAAAAAAACAACGAATTTGCATATTTTTTTTATGATTACGAAAATTGAAGAGTGTCCTTAGTGAAGTATGAGGCCCGAAACACGAAAAAAACGGCAAAGTTACCTTAAAATCTGCTTTTTTTGTTACAACCACTAAGAGAAAAACCAGTTTCATTCGATTGTTATCAAAGCAATTGTATTAAAATTTTGTCTACGTGTTCACTATTAAAGACTTTATGGAATTATGGACTTATTTTTCTATATCAACACAAGTAGAAATTTTAAAATCAATATTTGTAAACATAGTGCAATAGAATTGCGCGCGGGCCGGTCATACCGCCGATCCCGGAACGCTATCACGATACCATTTCGCCTTGTGGCATATTGTCAAGTTTTTTACTCGTGTAGCCTTTGGACTAGTTTCGCTCAAAAAGTTGTTAATGCTCTTCGTGTTCAGTACAACAATGCATTCAGTATGCTGTTGGGGCTGCCACGGTTTTGTAGTGCCTCGGGTATGTTCGGCTTTTGCTGCGATCAGACGCAAGCGTGCTGCATCCCTGTTGCACAGAGTGCGTGCTAGCTCCAACAGTATCCTGGTTGTCATTGCTAGCAAACTGGATTGTTCTATCATTTACTTTTTAACCCAGCTGCATATTCCTACTAATGGTTAATTGTTTGAGATCATATCTTTGTTTGTTTTTGTTGTTTAGTTGTTTATAAATACTACTAACGTAGTTTGTAAGTAAATTGTTACTAACGATATGAGTCCATGTTACTTGAGAATAAATATTTTATTATTATTATAAACCAGCTGCTAGATGTAATTTTAACTGTAACGTTCTTCTTCAATCGGTCCCTCATTACTGAGGATCGTGGTCACTGCACCCCTTTAAACGGACAATCTGCCTCCATCGGTTTTGGTCCAAAGTTGCCATCACCACCCGCTGAAATTTGCTTGAGGATATAGCTTCTTTACATTGGTCGGACCATCGTGTTGGCGACCGGCTTCGTGCTCTCAATAACATAAGGGAAGTAAACTGTAACGTTCACTTCCACTAATTTCCTCGCCAGAGTCCCAACAATGGGAACATTATAATTATGCTGATTATGTTTAAGCTTTTGATTTATTTTGTCACACACAAAATACCTTAAATGTATTATGGGTATAGCCATAGGGACAATTTTGAAAGTTTCTGGATGTGTGTTACTTTTCTGAATCACGTCTTACCAATCTTTACTTCTGGTTCGATAAGATATAAGACTTCTTAGTGCGAATTTCTCCAATGAAAACATGCAAACAGCACATGTAAACCGAATTCAAGAGCTGTCAGCGTCAATATCGCGTTATCACTTGCTTAAAAAATGGTGAAAGAAAACATCGTGGGGAAACCGGCATGTCTGAGAGATATCTCTCGACTCGATATAAATCGATGCTCTCGACGACATGTGAAGCAAGTCAGAGGCCCATGGGCGGCGTTAAAACTCTGACACCAGGTTGTTTATTTATTTATCATAAGCACACCAACAGCACAGTCACTTACAATGCAAATTAAAATAACATTTAAAATTATCATTTCAGTAACCATGCAAATGACAGGTATGCATGACATTCACACTCAGAGTAATAACTAAAGCATTCACATATGAAAAAAAAAAAGGAGACTAAGGAGAACAATTTAAAAATGTGTCTAATAGACATAAATCTACAACACTACAACAAAACTAACCGATTTGAGCTAGATAGACTCATCACACTGTTTAAATAGGTATGAAGCGAAAGTCGTGGAGAAAATATCAATAGGGTAATCCGTCAAATTAGACCTTCCATTATATTGCCTTGCCATACGTGTAAGAGGGCTATTAAATGTAGTATTTAAGGTGGATGTAGGTAATTCAAAAATACGATGATGATGCTTACTACGTTGGCTAGGCCTAAAGTTAAAATAATTAATTAATAATTGTGCATCAATGGAACCGTTTATAATTTTATGAAGTATTAGTAAGTCTGAATGTTTACGTCTTTCATTTAAGCTAATCATATTAAAGTGCCTTAACCTGTCATTGTAATCAGATAATTATAGCTTTTCGAATCCCATTCTTTATACATAAATACCGAACAAAACGGGCCTGAACAGATTCTACATTATTAGTATAAGTTGAGTAATAGGGAGACCAAATAGTGGAACAATATTCCAAGGAGCTCCTTACTAGTGCGTTGTAAAGTAAAATAATGCTACTATTACTATGAAAAGGTTTTGACATACGGATTATAAAGCCAAGCATTCTTTTAGCCTTAGTCACTATGCTATCTATGTGATCCCGGAAAGATAGAGATGTATCAAAGAGTACCCCTAGGTCACGAATAACCGACACTCTATTCAGTGCCGATCCATCAATATGATAATCAAATTTAATGTAATTCACTTTATTCGTGAATGTAATAGTCTGACATTTTTTAACATTGAGCGTCATTCTGTTGTTCAAACACCACACAATCACTCAGGTCCGATATCCTACAGTATATTTTTAAATCATCAACGTAGGCTAAACAATTGCAATTTATTAAATCTAAAAGATCATTCAGATATACCAAAAACAACAAAGGACCCAACTTAGAGCCCTGTGGAACACCAGAGACAGGAGAAAAAGGTACAGAATCATAACCCGCCAAGGCAACTATTTGAGAACGATTAGCTAAATAACTCTCAAACCACCGCAACAGAGAGCCATGAATATCAGCGCAATTCAATTTCATAGAAAGAATTGAGTGATCAACGCGATCAAAGGCTTTTGCAAAATCTGTGTAAACTGCATCAACCTGACCCCTAGCTTCAAAGGCGTTACTAATGAAAGTAGTGTAAATAAGCAAGTTAGACATAGTAGAACGGTTGGACACAAAACCATGTTGCTTCGAACTAACTATATGACGGAGGTGGGAATAAACTAAATTGTATATGAGACCCTCAAATATCTTTGCAAATTGTGATATAATCGAGATTGGTCTATAGTTAGTTATGTCATTCATACTACCGGATTTAAGTATAGGGATAATGTGTGAGATTTTCCATAAATCAGTACGTAGTCGGGCCATAAGTTCTGTCACAAAGGTAAAATTTCGAATTTAGAATGCAAGCCGAGGTAAATATTATGGGCATTCGAAATTTGAATATTTAAAGAAAATAAAAACAAAGGGTTTCTGGAATTTTGTTCATTTTCTAAAATGGAGTAGACGCGCAAAGAAGACAGAGTCGCAGTAATTGCATTGCATCGTTGCGTTCACGCGCCAACTGAGATTTTCAAACTGCTGAAAAATTTGAAAATTCCACTGAGATTTATTTATCGTACTATCAAACGATTCAGGGAAGATTCAAGATTAGAAGATAAACAAAGGAGCGGTCGACCTCGTACTGATCGGACTCCAGCGGTCATCAAAGCAATGAAGGCGCGAATCCAACGAAATCCTGTCCGCAAGCAAAAAATGTTGGCTCTGCAGATGGGACTAAGCAGAACTACTGTTAAAAGGGTGTTAAATGAAGACCTAGGACTGCGTGCTTATAGAAAAAAAAACAGCACATCTTCTTAACGCACGGCTAAAGAAAATCAGACTCGAAAGAAGCCGGGTTTTGTTAAGACTTTATCAGGCATGAGGATTGGCCCTCATCCAGTCCAGACTTGAATCCCTTGAATTACAAGCTTTTACATTTGTTTTTAATTCACTCTCAATTCTTTCTATATAATCTTTAAAACAGTTATCCATAGCTCTCCCAGCACGCATCCGTAGGGAAACAAAAGTATCGTAGTCCCGAGGATTTTGGTACCGTTTAAACCGAGGAAGTTTAATCAATGAAGCCGAGAACCAAACTGGATAACAATTATTCTTAGGTTTACCCTTTGGAGTGTATTTATCTATATTTTCCCATAGTATATTATAAAATGTCAGAACATAATCATTACAACTCAAATGACAATAATTCTCCCAATTTATAACATCGTCACACACACACAATCACATCAACACAACACAACACAACACATTCACATCAATTTGTAACGTCGCGTCGAGTTAGTCACTACTACACGAAAAGAATAAGATCGTCAATATTCCAAAGAACATACACACACTGACAGCTCTTAAACGTGGTTTATGTGTTTTTAATACCATGTAATTCGCCCTGAGTCAGTGAGATCTAAATTGTATCAATCAGGAGACATTAGATTCGTCTCGATGATGATAGGTAGCGAGGTCGTTAAAATGTACTTGATGGCCGCCATGGCTGGCTAGTGTCTATAAAGGTTAGAAGACTATCAACATTTTAAGACGAAAGCTTTTCACTTTCTCAATAGCTCCCAAATAAATGAATGGGACCAAAATTATCGAGAGCTGCAAGTTCTGAGAACGTATTTGGGTAGTTTTGATCTTGGTCGAATTAAAAATATGTATTTATGTAATTAGGCATGTCCGTGATCGTGGAATCACGGACATGCTTACTTAAACTTATTCATATCATTTACCGAAACTTTAACTAGCGAATTTTAGATCCATACAAAAGCTAATCTGCATCCCGACGCAAAAAGTCTGACGCCGTATCATACCGGAGGAAATCCGGCTCTTCCCGGAAAAAGCAATAAATCTTGCCTAGCCACAGATAGAGAGATCGGCTCGAGGGGAGGGGGTGTGAATATGCGTACAGGACTGACTAGCGAGTGTATAGGTGCTCCCGGGTGCAAGAGCCCAAGAGGCAGATCAATAGGCAGGCGTCCTGCGTGTCCCCGGTCCCGCCCGCGCCGCGCCACTCGCTGCTCGCCAGTCGCCCCCGAGCCACGTCCGCGACTGACGCCGCGCTCCGACTCGCGATACCAGACTACCAGACATGGAGGTAAGCTTGCCCAACACCAGCAATTAACCATAACAGCATCTTAAGTTTAATAAAATCTATTTCACTTGATGTGCATCCCGCGCGCCGCTATTCTAGAACGTACCTAATTAATTATTAACATTAATTATAATGAGCGAAAGTGGAAAAAATATTTCTCCAGAAATAGGCATTTCTTTGTGCAACAGAAAATAATACAGAAGTGCAAAGCTATGCGGATAAGTTTTATTGTGTACGTTGTTTGCTGGTTTTGTAATTAATTCTATTTTTAAATGATTATTTTTAAATTATTCTGTGTTTTTTTTAAGTGATCATGATCATAGGTATTTAATTTGAACAAATCGGGACTAAAATTCTTGGAAACATTCTGTCTGTTCAAAAACTGTGAGGGAATATTTTTAAAAACGTTACATAATATAAATGAGTGCGCAGCATCCCGCTAGAACCAGACAGAGACGGTGGGGGTGGGTATAGATTTATTTGTGTGCGTTAACTCCGGGAAGTCGACAGTGATATCGTGTCCTCTGTTCGTGCCATATGACATTATTATTATTCACGAATGGACCTACTTCTACCATTACTTTTCAAATTATTTACAAACACTGCCATAACTTGATGAATACAACACTAATGGCGATGATGATGGTTGAGTAAGTCACAGCTGTTATTTCTGTTTACTGATTGTTTCTGCTATTTATAGACGCGGTGAATAGAGGCCAATAACATAAGCAATGATTGTCAACAGTAGGCATAACAAATGACAAACTGTGTAACGGCTGGACTATCGCGATGGCACTGGGTAGTGACCTCTGAGACATCCAGTTAATTTTAGCGGGCGCCATGCCTGCGTTACAATTAAGTCATTGACTGAACTCTGCCAGTTATCGCTGCTACCTACCTATTGGTATAAGTCTTTGTTCTTATAAATTCCTTACGCGTGAACTCTATCTTCCGGACATCGATGCATTGCATGTTTTGTACATTTGTTTTTGTTTCTATTACTTACAAAATGCTGCGCGCGCGATGGTTTACTTAGTTTATTTTGATGGAAGCCGCGGCGACATTCAGATCCGTTTGTATTTATCTCCTGACGTAGATAGTGATGGTTGTATTGATTTTAGGGCAAGTACGTGTGGCGCTTGGTGGCAGGGCTGATCCTACTGTCGGCAGTTGTGGTCTCCGCAGAAGGTGAGGTATGGGAGGAGAGTGAGCACGAGGTCCTCATCCGGAGCGAGAGGGGCGCTAAAAATAGAGGTTAGTATTTAGAACGCACGAAACTAACCACGCTTCCGATGCATTCATTATATTTTAGTCATTTTTCGGACACTTTAAAACGCAGCTACAAATGGGGTTTCAAGTAAAACATAAATTCAATTATCCTACAAACGAGGTTTCAAGTAAAACATAAATTCAATTATTTGACTTCAGTTAGGTACGAATATTTCGTTTGTTAAACAAACTCGTGGTGTTTTTCAACATCACTGCATTCTCTCTGCATGGCCGGGTTTTCAGAATTTGCGCCCAATTCAATTGTGTTCCTTCGTAAAAGGATTTAACAGGAACTTTTGAAAGGAATGTCTAGTTTTGCGCATCTGTATTCTCGTACCTTTGAATAATCACCGCCAAGAAGTTCTTGTCTTTTCAAATATCTTACAAAATTCTCAGTAGCTACATGATAGTAAATGTTTATAGCTGTTTATTGTGTGTTTAAACTATTTAGGTACAAGTTAACGACGCGAAGATGGCGTATATTCATCGAGGTCCTTTTGTTTTGTTATTTGTGTTGCTACCCTACTTCCAGACAGCTCAAAATAAATCCCTCGAGTCGCTGTCTGCAGCCCATCTGCACATGTTGGGACAAATTAAAAACTCTCTTTTTTGACAATAAAAACAGAAAGTTTGGTCATTGAGATAAAAGAGTCTGCTAAGACAATCCGTTTTAAATGGATTGTTTTAATATAGATAATGAGCTGTAAAGATAATATTTAAGAGATTACGGAAGTAAATCAGTAGGTTTAGCTCCTTGCAAATAATGGATCGTCGTTTCGTAAATTGAATAAATAAATGTGTTCAGGTACATAACGCGTACTGAGATACATTACAAATACTTAGGCCCGTATTATAGAACCTAACTCAAGACTCAAGCATTACTAAAACTAGTTTCAACCAATCAAAAGGCTTTAAGCTTTGTGCAGACTAGCGCGACGCGACACCGGTTATTGAAGTTTCACCGTGAAGTTTTCTTTGAAATTGTATTGTTCGAATCGCGTCGCGTCTTCGCGTCGCGCTAGTCTGCACGAGGCTTTAAACGACTTTTAAGAGATGCTTGAGTTTTATTTTTTATTTTTAAGACTTATCAGGAAATGTTACAAAAAAACAAATCTCAACTTAATTTAGGGATAACTTAGTAACTTATAACTAATTAATTAAATATGTATCTAGGTACTTATTATAAGATGGTCAAAATACCAATAATTTCATTAGAAAAAGATAAAATCCGGCGGAAACTTCCATATTTATTAGCTTTGACATGCCTTAAATTACGTAATTTCATGAACACAGAGACTTGCCGCTATATTCGCGGCGCTTGGAGCGAGTGTGACGCCAAAACCAACATGCGCTCCAGGAAGCTAACCCTGAAGAAAGGAGACCCAGCCAGCTGCGAGAGTATCAAGACTATCCAGAAGAAATGCAAGAAAGGTATGTGAATCTTTGCAGGCTGCAGAGTCCAGGACGAGACTACCCGTTTTCCTTACCTACATGATATAATTATTAATACCTATAGCTCCTTCTCTTACTTATGAGCCAGTTATGTCCTGCTGCAGGGCCATCCCTTCATTTTCTCGGTCTGGCCAATCCCTTAGGCTGGATTCTAACCCGTCATTTCCTCGCTTATTTAATCATTGAATATGATTATACACCCAGAAGAAACAACTATCTTCTCATTTTCGATATCTGCTATGGTCACATGAATTCACTATAGTGCAATATTTTTATGAGCAGCTTAAAAATAAAACCGAAAACAAGTTTCAGCGAACTGTCGACATGTTCAAGTTTTTCCAATGAAGCGAGTTATGTAAAAGCGAAAAGACGGCTGAAATGCCAGGCGTTCACTCTTTCAGACTGCGGTACATATTTCAGGAAATTTGTTTTGCCTTCATGGCAGTTCTGGGGGAAGACATTATTCGAGAATATTTTAATACCACGCAATATATGTCCAGTATTTTATTTATCTACTAGCTGCTGCTCGCGGTTTCGCCCCCTTATTCTATTATAAAAAATAGCTTATTCCTTATAACATCAACCAGTGGAAGTCCCGTCAAAATCAGTCCAGCCTTTTTGGAGATTAGCCGGAACAAACAGACAGTCAGGGGGACAAAAAAAAGTATCGTATTTATACTTTCATATACATTTAGTAAAAAGCTGGTATTTTGACATTATAAACAGACAATTCAATTGTATTTATTTGTATACGGGGTGAGGACATCGACGCGAAGCCGGTTACCATGAATTCAGTACATGATTCTGAACCCTCCTGCGTTGAAATTTTTCGTCGGTTATTTAAAAAAAAAACAGCTGCTCCATATATTTTGACCGCGTAGGTATTGCACTTTTCTATGAAACAGCTGTTTTTTTTTTAATAACCGGCGAAAAATTTCAACGCAGTGGGGTTCACAATCATGTATTGAATCCATGGTAGCCGGCTTCGCGTCGATGTCCCTACCACCCTGTATATTAATAGATATACAGTCAAAACCGTTTATAACGACTTCGCTTTAAACGACGTACCGGCTATTTCATTGTATTTCTGTTTACTTAAGTAAACAGAAATACTGAATTAGCCGGTATGTTAACATAGTGTTTGTTTATAACGACTATCGGCGATAACAGCAGACGGTCCCTTCGAAGTCGTTTTATGTCATGAAACATTGCCTTGTTTATTCAAAAAGCTATAATGTCATATCAAATCATAATACTTTCTGCAGCCATGGGTACATAATAATCGTAGAAAGCCAAGTACAGTACGACACAACTTAGATGTAGCATCGGCAAAATACGTAAAACCGATCACCACCCGAACTCCAGTGCACCTTCAAAACCCCCAATCTTTATTACTGCTTTAGGTAAAACTGATCTTTACACAAACGCAATAACTTGTAAAGTCATATATTCAAATACATTCGTAATTTGAAATTAATGAATGTTTTTTTTCCAAATTTATGCAATTATTTACATCTAAGACTACTTTAGAACAATGTGAAGTTACTACGATAGGAAAATGGGGGGTGATTGCAGAATGTTTTAAAAGTACCCTAACCTATCTATAACCTAACGAAACCTATATCTATCCCATGGTAACCTATGGTATCTTAACCTAACTATTGCGTGTCCTTGCTTTGCTTACAACAGCAAGAAAAGAGTTTATTCGCTAAAAGGCTAAAGCCACTAAACTCCATGTATTTGATAGCTTGCCGCTATGAGAAATCTTCTTGGAGTGAATGCAGCCCCAACGGCGAGATGTCCCGGACTGATATGCTGAAGGCTAATAGCGACTCTAGTTGCGACCAAAGTAGGCGCATTACTAAGAAATGCAACAAAAACAAGCAGGTCAAGACCTCCAAAGACAAGGGTAAGAAAGGTTTGTTACCCCTCATTATTATTGACTAACACTAATAGGTACCGATTTACTTCATACGTGCCATAATTGTCACATCATTCTACGAATCCTCTAAAATATCCAGCACGTGTTGCATGATCACAATATTCTATTCTATTTTTTGTTATGGCAAGCAAAGCCGATGTCGACCATGATCACAATAATGACAGATTGTGATTGTGCATCTGTCATTTTGTCTATTCTTCCGTCGATAAAACCCTTTTCTACGGTGGCTATGATACGAGTGCAGGTATTTCAGCTACAAATACCAGTTCGCATTATAACCGGTGTTTAATTAACTGTTGGTTAACGTAAGCCTTTCGGGTATTGTCTTTGTTTTGGCATGTGTCCAACTGTGACATTCCAGTGCCGAATGTATTTACTGCTAACTGCGGTAGCGCTCGGTATTTACGATTATATACCTGTGGTAATGTATTGGGTACCTAACAGCATTGACGGGAGGCGGTTGTTTCATTCTTCTTCCTACTTTATTGTTGAAGAATGGGAAATCATACATGTGGGACGCACTTGAAGACTTCCAAACAATGTTTTAATATATTTTTCTTTTTACAGGTCGCCGAAATCGTCAATAAGATTTAATGTCCATTGAATTATGATTGAACTTTCTTATTGCATTGATCTTGGTGCATCTGTTTATGTAATAGTGCCAGAATAGTGAACACTTTTAAATCGTTTCTTACAAACATTCATTACTATAATTAGCTACAACATACACAGTACATGAGTACGTTTATCTCTTAATATTGAATTGTATGAACACTAGATAATGTTAAGTAGTACATATTCCTTTTATTAAAGCTGGTAAATCAAAATAATTCTTTAATGTTAAGATAAATAAATAAATAAATAAATAAGTACTTAAATAAGGTGGTTGTTTATTTTGTGTTCCCGATGAAACAATGTTCCTATTCCATCTAGGTACTAAGTATTTGATATTGCTGAAATGCTGAATAATACGCAACATGAACTGGAAATATAACGCAAAACCTGAAACTACGGACACACACGTGCACGCATACACACACGTACACACACTGTCTACACATTACGTTTTAAAGCTAACAGGCAACTTATAGGTATAAAGTTAACAAACGCTTCCATCAAATTATGTACATAATTTGAAAGAAGCGTTTGTTAACTTTTGTTTGCCGAAATAATCAAAACAGCAGCGGTAGCCTGCTAAATTAAAAATTTCTTACGTTTTTTGCAATTTACAGGTCAGTGTCAAGTTGTATGTTGATTAAAATATGATTCGCGATAACAACCAATATTTATTTAAAGAATTTTAATAATTAGAATCATCAATTCAACTCTCTCAGTTAGAACTGACCCTTAATATCATGATTTCGTGAAATAGTCATTCAATAGGGTAATTTGAACTTAGAGAGTTGTATTGATGATTTTAATTATTATAATTCTGTTTTATAAATACTAACTGTTACGGCCGCGAATCATATTTAGATCAACATAAAACCTGATGAAACTGACCTGCAAAATGCAAAAAAACATAAGAAAAATTTAATTTCGCGCTAACTACTTTCTATTAACCTCACACGTCATTGATTGAGTCTGAGCAATGATTATATATACAATATATATAATGATTATATATTATATATTAAATAGATATATGTATATTAATATGCAAAAATGCTGCCACAGCTGATAGTGGCTGATATGGATGATCGCAGTATGTTAATATTAATTTATGGTAATGGTATGTACCATCGGAGAAGTTCATATCTAACCACCGTAAAGACTATTCTTGCTTGCAGCGCTCGGCGACTATAGAACCGGGCCGGTAACAGATGTGGTTATCGTGTTCACGGGATTTTGTTTTGAAACTGGTTAGTTATGAACTTCTTTGATGGTACCTATCATGACAGAGATGTCCATGATGTGAAAGTTAAGAAAGGCCCACGTGATAAAGACTCACTAGGTAAACTAGGTTTCTGTCAGATATAGGGGCTGAAAACCCGTCAAAGGTCGTAAAAATGGTCTGAAAAATAAACGATTGACAGTGACAGTTCATTCATACAAGCGAAAATGTAATGATTATAATAAAAAAAGACGGACACGGTAGGGATGGGTGGTTAACATCCACCTCTGCTGTATGGCCATCCAGCAAGGAATAAGTCCGAATAATAAATGGCAGAGGCGACGTAATTAACTAGTTTTATATACAAACATAAATATCACGCCTTGTTTCACCGACGCCGACGGGTAAGGCAGAGGTGTATCAATAGAACACCTACATTTCGCCAAGTATGTTTAAGTCTCATGTAGTAGCCAGCCTATTTCCATCAACCGGGCACAAATCCTGAGTCCGGGCTGTTACTAAGAAACTCCAGATAGAAAAACCCAATAACACTGCCTGACGCCTGACGTGGTAATCGAACCCAAGTCCTCATGCTAGTCTTATGATAAAGGAAATATAAATAAAATGACATAGGTACTATCGAAGACACCCGCCTGTGTAGTAGCCCGCGATAGTACATAAATATATACACCACGACTGAGTACATCGAGAAGTAAGCTACGAGTACAATCATGACCCGACCGCTCTTCCCCTCTTCCTCTTTGTAAGATCGGTCAGGTAATGCAGAGTACTGACTGTACGACTGTACATTATGGTAAGATGATGTAGATAGGTCGCGGGAAACAAAATCTAAACAAACATGCCTCAAAACGAAGCCTTGATTTATCTTTAGAAACTAGTGATCCTAGAGAGGGGTTTGTGGCTAAGGAATAACAGCCGCACGGGTCGATCGGTCAGGATAAGCTACGGTTGGTCCGTGGATGGGTGACCATCCTTACATACTAAGACCCCGTGCCTCGGAGAGCACGTTAGGCCGTTGGTCCCGGCTGTCATTCGTGGATCTTTGACAGTCATTACGGGTCGTCAGAAGCCCGAAAGTCTGACAACAAGTCTTACCAATGGGGTATCGTATTACCGGGTTGTGGAGGTCAGATAGGCAGTCGCTCCATGTAAAATACTGGTATTCAGCTGCATCCGGTTAGACTGGAAGCCGACCCCAACATAGTCGGGAAAAGGCTAGATCAACTATAGTGATCCTAAACAATATCGAAAATTACTTCTGTAAGAAGAATACGATAAAGTTTAGTTTTTACCTATTCGATCATATATAAGCTGCGGTACTCGAGTGGTACCATTGGTCTCCAAATTATAATCGATACAATTACCTACAACTACAAATACAATCCCTGGGACCACAGTGCACACGTAGTTCTCTCCTCGAAAATCGAACTACAACCTAGTCGCCTCACGACGACGAGAAGCTTCTATGCATGTGCACCAGAGTTTCTCATCAGGCGTTTGTCGCTACAAAACGTGCAAGGAACTCTCTTCATGTAATTGAGCTAGTAATAGATAAATAAGCTGTCCTTTTATTGAGGTTTATTTTATAATACCTACTATATTTTGTCAATTTAATCATCTTTATACTACATTTATACCATTCCGTTCCTATATCAAACTATCGATATTTTTGTAACAATACTTATTTACCATAAAAAACATGCGATAAGAATTGCTCCACCCCGGATATAATCTACTCTCAGCTTCGTTTACATCCTATTCGTTGATTGAACCGCCGAGCGCTGATGCGGATATGGAAGCCGATTGCAGACGGCTGCATCGGAGTTGTAACGGATGTAGATAAAATTGCCATAATGTCGAAGCGAGAACGGATGTTTAGATTTTTTCTTATTTAGGTCTTGGAACCTTCTCCTGCCGCTCAGTCTCGCTCTCGCTCAGCCCGGAAGCAGTAGTGTGCGAGCGAGATAAGAGTGAATTTGAGCTAAGGTATTATGTACTCTTAAGAGTAAGAATATTTTTCTGCAGCCAGTGGCTTAATATTTTAAAAACATGCTGTGCGCTCTTATACACATTCTCCAAGTATCAGCAGAAGCACCGTATTGTCCGCTTATGATATTTTTCTACCACCAGCAAGATTTAGTTCACAAAGGTCACTTAAATAGACGAGAAATAGATTTGGACCCAAAATACTACCCTGAGGGACACGTATGTAATAATTTATTATCACACATTGCGTACGATCAGAGAAATAATAAACTATAGCTTTTAAATATTTTTTTGTTGGTCTCCTCTAACGCCTATTCGTTCCAGTTTTTGTAAAAGCAATGGCACAGAGACCGTGTCAAAGGCTTTGGCTAAATCTAAGAATATGCCTATAGTCTTTTTGCCCGCATCTAAATTTGCTACTCATAATCCACAATTAGCCAGCTCGGAAACCAAATTCTTAGAAATTTGATTATTTGTTTCTAGGTAGCTTGTGAGTCTTTTATTGAAGATACGTACCAGGAGCTTGGAGATAGAGGGCAAAATAGAATTGGGTTTATACAAACACGGTCCTTATCTCTGGATATATTTATCGGATGCACCATTAACTTCTTTAGGACTGCAGGGAAAACACCTTGTGATAAATAAGTTTTTAAAAGATGTGGTAAAAGGGGCAACAGTCAGTGTTTATTTTCTTTGAGAAGGCTATTTGGTATAGAATCCCAATCAATGGAACCGATATATTTCAGACCCATATTCAAACTATCTACCTCCGCCTCATTTGTTTCCAATAAGGCGAGAGATTTTAGACAGTGCTATTTCAGTTGCGAAATGAAAGTGTTTTGCCTGCACTTACAAAGAAATCATTCACTTTTCCTACCGACTCTCTAGAGTTGTATGCGAACCGCTCTCGTACTGTTAACGCACCCGGGCCGACCGAAACCATTAATTCTGTCGCGGTATTTTTTTGTGTTTTTAGTGTTGGTTATAGTTTCTATTGCATCGTGTTTTAGTTAGTAGTAGGTAAGTAGGTGTAGGTAGTTTTAGTGCATGAAAACTTAGCAAAACAGCCTGGTGATCAGTGATGGTTGATTGCAATACAGCAGTGAGCGCCTGATATTGCGTTTTAAGCATCACATGATCAAGACACGTTTTGCCACCTCTCGTGGGCAGGGTGTGGGCAGCTAAGATACCGTGGTATGCACATAGATTTAAGTACTCTAAGGATTTAGGGCCTTGGCCTCCAGGACATGTTTATGTTAATATCTCCAATGACTTCTTAAAGTTACTGAGACTAGTTAAAATGTTATTATTAGTTATTAAAAGAAAAGCAACAGTGTTTCGGTTTGAGGGACATCTATAAATTGCCACTATTGCAGTTTCAGTGACGATTTTTAGGAAGAGGCAACTAGCATGGAGATTTATTTTATGAAAAACTGTAACTCCGTCATTTTGATAAGCAAAATTAATTGAAGAGAATTGATTATATCCGTCAAGATAAGGTAATACAGGGTAACATGATAACCAGCACTCTGTCAGAATGTTAATGTCAGAATCGATAACCAATCTAGACAGAAACACCGCAAATGCATCAAAACGAGTCAAACTACGTATATTTTGGGTAAGAACACACTATATATAAATAATACATCTATGGTAACAACAGTCAAAGAATCATTCGAGAGGTAAGGAATCAAACTTCTGCAATCCTCAACATGAGACATGAGACGTAACTGAATTTCGTACTGTAATTGTAAGTATTACTTAATTAAATCCAAATTTCTAATATCAACCATTTTTGATAACATATTATTTAGGCACAGGATAATGTTAAGTGTAACTGAGAATATTTGTAGATAAAGAATTTGATATTGTTATTCAGTAGTCGAGCAAGACATGTTACATCATCATTGCTATAAATTTTCCGGCACTGTTTTATGCGATGTATAATGAAATATACTTACATACATACATAACATCACGCCAGTATTCCCCGAAAGGCTAGGCAGAGGTGTCTCTATAGTACATCCTCATTTCGCCAGATATGTTTAAGTTTAAGTCCCATGTAATAGGGGCGAGCCTATTGCCATCAACCGGGCACAAATCCAGACTCCGGGCTGCTACTGAGAAATTCCAGATGGAAAATCCCAATAACACTTTGCCCGACCCGGGAATCGAAAATCCCGGGAAATGAAAAATGAATAGTACGTATATGAATGAATTATAAGCGATATAGAATTATGAACCTAACATAACTCCAATGGTAACCCAACACAGAGCGTCCTGGCGCCGCTGTACAAGAAGACCCGACCCCAGACAGAACTGGGATTAAGGGATGGAAGAAGAAGGAGAATTTTGAATTACGAATAAAATAGTACCCAGGTATTTTGTTTGATAACGCGAATCATATTTTTATCAAGATAAAACCAGAAACTGACCTGCAAATTGCAAAAAACGTAAGAAAATTTGAATTCCGCGGGCTACCACTGCGGATCCTCCGTATGAGTGTAACATTTATTTTCGGAAATTCATGATTTTTGACGCTGTTGTTTTGAGCAGCAGTAAGATATTTTAATTATTTGATTATAATAACGATAGTGCCATTCTTTTTCTTGTAAGTTAGAGTCACATATTCTTTTCATGTAATTTTGCCTTATTATAATATTCCTAATGAAACGTATTAATTGTAGATAGAAGTTTTATATCATACTTGTTTTTTTTTTATAAAATTGTGTTTATTGGGAATATAATGGACGCTGAATTTCTTTACGATTGTTTCCTTGAAAACTCAAGGAATTTAAAGAAATACTAGAGCTCAAAAAAAAAAGTAAAACATTCAACTTATCTTTTATAATTTTAGCTTTTATTAGAATTGAATCAATGTGAATTTGAGCGTCAAAGTTCCATCGCCGACGGTTTTTCTAGTAAACTGACTTCGTAAAATATTTATAGTAAATTACACTAAAAGAAAAATTAAAATGTGTTACTCCAACTTACAAAAAAGAGAATGGCACTATCGTTATTAATAATCAAATAATTAAAATATCATATTACTGCTGAAATTACAACGTCGAAAAGAATGGAACAACGTAAATAATTTAATAGGATTTTTAAAAGGACAGGGAAGAAGTACCCTTCTTGTGTTTGAGTAAAGTTCTTTAATGTGGCAATACCTACGGTTACACGTGCCATAATATAATGAAGTAATACCTATTCAAACAAAAATCATAAATAAAAAATACATAATCCTAAATAATATTAGAAATGCGAAAGTGAGTTTGTTGTCGCTTTCACGCTAAAACGGCTCCACAGATTTGGATGAAATTTGGCACATGGGTAGAACATGACGTGGATTATTCTATTTTATATCTTATTAGTAACCAATTATAATATTAGTTGGTTTATTGGTCGCTAGCGACCTGGGTTCAGGTCTCAGGCCAAATGTTAGGTTTTTACATCAGAAATTTCTCTATAGCGACCCAGATTTAGGATATGTGCTTGGTTAATGGCTGTGGACTGAATCCCCGTTGCATGGGACTTGGACAGTACTGGCAGAATTTAAGTTACTAATACTAAACATCTTTCCCTTATTGTGCGATTATAATTCTTATTTTAATTAATCTCGTATTTTTTTAAACTTGGTTACGTATTTTACTTACGGCAGTTACGGTCGATTTTTTAATCGTCATAACTTCTGAGGCGTAAATGTTCAAATTAAATGTTTTATCTTTGGCAGCTTTTGTAGAAAGAATTAACTCAGTTAATTGACTCAGGCGTGACTTTGCGGAAATCCATTATAAAATACAATTGACGACGTATATTTAGTAACCTAATCCGCTTAACTGTTCTTAAGGAGTCATAAAGAACCCTGTAAGAAATTCACATCACATCTGTGTTACCAGAAGTTTGTAATAATAACTCCCCCACCACCTTTATTACCTGTGCGAATCCGTTAAAACAATGAGGTTTGAATTAACAATTACGTTGGTTTATGTTTAAATTGAATTATTTCGTTTGATTAGACACACGATACGACAAATTAAAAGCTTTGGTTTCTGAAAATCTTTCCTTAATCGTGTTTTGTTGCAATAGAGTGGCAACTGGATAGTGACGGAAGCATGTGTTAGTCCCGGAATGCCAGACCTTGTTTTATTAGACCATGGATAGCTGGACTCGTAAGCCACCCAAATACAATAAAATAAAATAACTTTTATCGGCAACAGTGGGTACAAAATCCAGGGGGGGGGGGGGGCAGCTGCCCACGCCCTTAAAAAAGGGCCACTTTTTGGACGGACTGGATGCGGAAGGCAGAGGACAGGGTGTTGTGATGCAGCCTGGGAGAGGGCTATGTCCGGCAGTGGACTACGATAGGCTGAGTTGATGACTTTAAAAATAACCCCATAACACAAGAATGACATTTTGCAAAGTTTCAAACTGATTCTTACCGTGGAGTTTTTTTAAACTTCAAGAACAAAGTCTACATTATATGAGACCCTATTCAATTTTTGTGTGTGACGTAAAACAGGGTTGTTTATTGGATTTGGAAAGGCGATAAAAACACTGCACAATTTTTACAATTGCTATATTAAATCTTTTAATAAAATTGCCTGATGATGAATTTGAGCCTCACTCAATTTATCGAATAAATATTTTGCACCTATATTTAAAACGTCTCCCTTAAAAAGTATTGAATGAGACTCAAATGGTGTCACCAGTCAAATTTTTTCATTATGAAAAATTAAATAAATAAATAGTTGATCCTTATCTAAAATAAATAATAAAATATTACATGCTGATACAAAAAAACATATTAATATAAAATTAAAAAATGACAGAGTTCGTGGGTGGATTCACTGCCTAGTTGAAGTAATTGTATCTATACATTACTATCCGCCAACTATGAACTTTAAGTATTTTTGTCGTTAAATATCACAGGTTTATGAATGCGCGGACGTGTTGTCGCATCACTTGAAGAGTTGCTTAGCATAGTGCCATATTCTGAAGAAGTACTCGTCGCGCCGGAGGAGCGAGCCTCGCGCGTACGATCGGATGTCGGCGTCCATGTTGTGTTCGCGCATCCAGGACGTGGTCGTTTGCGTGCTGAACGACGTCGGCTCTGTCATCTCGGTCTGCTCACCAATCTCCTCGTCTGCGTGCGAGTCTGGAATCATTATAATTAGTTATGTTGCTGTTTGCTTAGCAATATTGTGATCGGTCAGACGGTGTTCTTATGCGTCTTGTAAATATAATTTAGTCAATTTAAAGGTTTAATCTAATTTGCTGTGTAATCGTTTACCCAAAAGATCCCCAAACTGAATACGGTGAAATACCATTAAATTCTTTTTTTCTCGATTCGGCACGAGCTGTACTACATTATTTCTAACATCTTTTGTTAAATGTTTGCGTTTAATACATGTGCGTTTTAAATAAGGCTTACCTTCTCCGGGGATAACCTTGAAAGGTTCATCCGACTCCAACGGCTCACTGATTCCTATTTCGTTGCGAGCGTATATTCTTATCATGTAAGTATGGTTGTCATTTAAATCCTTGATATTGAATTTAAGTGTATGTGCATCGACTTTTCCAACTTCCATCCACATGGTTTTAGTGACGTCACGAATGGCAATGTTGTAACCCAACAGTGGTGCCCCACCGTCCCATTCAGGAGTCCCCCATGAGGTCATTACGATGTTGCTACCCACTGTTCGTATTTCAAGTGGAGCTGTTGGCGGCGATGGTACAGCTACAAATTGAAAATAAGAATAGATTAACTATAATTCACCTCAAGAAAAACAGAGCATTTTATTCTGTAATTAGAGTTGGAGGATTGCAATAAAAATTAGTTTTCTCAAATTGGGTTGGAAAAAGTTAACAAATGAGCAAATATTTGATGAACTATCTTCTGTAGAAATGACTACTTACTCGCATGTTTCTCTAGTCTTACTCCTTGGGACTCTGCTGGCAAACTGACGCCTATGGCGTTCTCGGCGGATATCCTGAAGACTATTTCTTCTTTTTCCTTAATATTTTCAATACAGTGTTCGTAAACTGTTCCATTAACAGTAATTACTTTGGTCCATGATTTCGCTTTAGCAGTCTTGTATTCAATGATGTAATCTAAAATAAAATTTTCAGCTTTAGTGTCTTCACTGAATTCAGTAGTATAATAAGACCTTTTCGCGATGCTTTAGATATCGCAAATAGGGATACCGCTTCTGCGGGGCCACTATCCTCAACCAAGAAGAAGGCCTTCCCAAATTGAATGTTTATGACTAAAATAAGGGTAAAGTTTTCTACCTTCACTTCATTATCAATATGAATACGCCAAGACTAAGTAATTTAATAAGCTTTTATATTGCATGAATTAGAAAACTGAAATAAAATATGTGGGTACGTTTCTACGACAGTCAAAACATAGGTAGGTACATTAAGGTATTTTTTTAATCTGACAATAATTTAAGTATAACGAATAGTTGAACAACACAGCCAATCAAATGAACTTACTTGTTACAACACTTCCTCCGTCACTCTCTGGCGCAGCCCATTGCAAAGTAACAGATCTTGAAGTAGTTTCTCTTACAGCAAAGTTTAGCGGCTGCGATGGTGGTGCTAAAATAAATCATGAACATTTTATAAAAAAATCCAATGTCACTTAATTGTAATAAACATTATAACCGAAATGAAACAGAACTTACACAGTGTCTTTCCTATCGTAATTTTTTCGTCTGATATGTAAGGCAGACTTGTTCCGATTTCATTTCTTGCACATATCCTAAATTGGTAAGTAGTGTTTATAGTCAACTTCTCTATTTTAGTGCTAGTCTTGGTAACTGTCGTAACATGCTTCCATTTTTTCCCTTCTTGTTTAATTTCAACGCTGTAATCGATGATCGGTGATCCTCCATTTTTCTCAGATGGATACCATGTTATGGTAAGAGAGTCACTGTTAATACCAAACAAGCCCAGTGGGCCTAGCGGTGGAGATGGCACATCTGAAATATTCGTGTATAAATTAGAAAAACAGTCATAATTGTAATAATGCTCGTGGGTAATTAAATGTTAGTTTAGTTTAATTACACAGAATAATAATGGTTATTACCGAGCGCTGTCTTAATGACTATAGGTTCACTTTCCAAGGCTTCAGAGAACCCAATTGGATTTTGGGCCATAACGCGGAACATATATTCACAATTCTCATTCAGTCTTTGTATGCAATAGGTATCTACATCTTTGTCTACATCCGCAACCTTAACCCATTTATTAGTGTCGGGTTCATGTTTTTCTATAGCGTATTTAGTCAATTCTAAACCACCATCATCGAGGGGCGGTTTCCACTCAATTGTTACCGACTCTCTGCTTATTTCTCGCATCACAACTGGACCTTCAGGCTTGCTAGGCTTGTCTGAAATGTAATTGAAATAAATTACTATAGTGTCGAACAGATTGATAAACAACTTTGGTAACAAAAAATAAGAAATTAGAAAGGGACAAAACTAAAATAGTAAAGTTTGGTCGTTTGATATTAGTGGTGATTTCATAAAGTTTTCGTTATTGCTGTACGGCTCCGGAACTCATCAAATTAATAAAAACTGTATCGTAACTTACCGTAAACCTTAAGTGAAAGATCGAAGGAAGTACTTCCAGCTTTGTTATGGGCTTCAATTGTGTATTTGCCAGAGTGTGAACGAGTCAATTGGGTTATCGTGATAGTACTGACATTATCTGTAGTTATTATTTGAATATCCTCTGATTCTTCAATCTTAGTACCATTGATGTACCAATTAGTTGCAGGTTTAGGAATACCATTAACTAAAGCCTCAACGGACCACTGTTCTCCAACCCTGTGCTTCTGATTTACCTTATCGTCAGATACTTTGATTATAGGTTTCTGTTGAACTTCAACGGTACACGATGTCTCTATTTCACCATGTTCGTTAGTAGCAATGCAACTATATTTTCCTTCCGAACTTTCTGTAACCGTTACGACCAGGGTGGCTACCCTATTGATGTAGGTTGCTCTAGCGGTCTTTAATTTCTTGTTGTCTTTGAGCCATGTAACTTTCGGCTCCGGAACACCTCCAAATATGCACGTTAGTTCTAAATCTTCATTTGGTTCACTAACCAAATCTTTAAGTGGTTTTTCTACAGTTGGAGCTTGGCCCTTAACGATCTTTTGTACAAGAATATATTCAGTTATTTCAGATGATTCACTTACACCCACTTCATTGACAGCAAAAACTCTGAACCTATATGATGACTTGGTTTTTAAGTTCTCTACGGAGAACTGTGTCTTTTTGATGTTCTCGAGCGATATCCATCTGAAAGTATTCATTTATTAGTTTTTGATGTGACCAGCTTGATCACTTTGTCTTCTTTTGGAAATCAGTTTTTTAATTTAGGTACGATGATGACACAGGTTTATTGTTACGGGTTTTAGAACCAATTTATACCATCGGAATGAAAAAAGTCCAGCAGGTTAATAGCGTAACACACTTACAACGGCAATGACTTTGATTTTGACAATTCAACAACATCCATTGCTTCATTTGCGTTGTTGATCAGACGAATTTTTCAAATATGAAGTAGTGGTTTAGCAGTTCCGTTCACCCTTTGTAATGTTATTGAAAGTGTGTTACGCAATCGAGGTGCTGATGTGTTAATATAATAATCATCTTAGTACTTACTCTGTAGTATTAATTTCTTGATATTCAAGAATATAACAATCTATTTCCGAGTTGCCTTTATTGTCAGGCTCATCCCAGCATAAGTTAATTGAATTGTTTGTTATTTCTAGAATAGTTGGTTTTCCAGGCGGTGAAGATATATCTGTAAATTCCAAAAGTATTGATTAGATTTTTGTTTTCGAAACTAATTCATAAATAAAGTAGGTACTTGAGACTATTTGTTTTAAAATTCCAGTCTTATTAAGTTAATGACTCACCAATGACGACTAAGTTGATTTCTATGTTTGCTTCTCCACAATTATTTTCCAGTCGAAGTTTATAAATTCCAGCATCGGTATTTTCCACTTTTTTAATAGTAAGACTTGCGGTCTTGGCGTCTATTGAAGGTTTGGTATGTTTGGATTTCTTAATAATTTTGGAGTTTACTACCCATTCATCATTGGGTTGAGGAACAGCTTCATATTGGACTTGCAGAGTAATATCACCACCTCGTCTTATCCTGTATTCACTGTCGTACTCGATAATCTTCGGCGGGAATTCTACAACTGAGAATGATCGATTTTACATACACTCTTTATAGTACACTGTTCTACTTATTAGTTTTTTCTCATAAAAGGTACCAGATAACTAAGTTACATTATTGGAAGATATAGTTAGTATCATACTCATTGCTATCAAATAAAATAAGTAGCAGGATGATTAACAATAAAAGGGTAAAAAACCGGACATGTAGTTATTATTTAAATGAACTCTTATATACATATTGTGTAGATTGCTACTAAATATTATTATAGAGTGTCATGTGCTAAGGAATCTCCATTATTTAAAGAATCCTTACCCAGAAGAACATGTCATGTAATAAATTAAAATCATACCTTCTACTATCAATTTCGTTGAACATTTGGCATCAAACAATACACAAGAGTATTCACACTGATCTTCTTCGGTACATTTTCTTATAATTAAAGTGCGTTTCGTAACATCCGATATCAGAGTGAATTTTTCGGTATCTTCAACTATAGTCTTCTTTTTGTACCAGGTAACATCCATAGTTTCATCTGGTATTTCAACTGTCAAATAGGCATCAGTATTAGCTGGAACGACAATAATTTCAGGTAGTCGTAGAACAAAGTCAATGGAAGGCTGTTCCACGGTCAATCTTGCTGAACATTTGTCATTTCCAACTTCACAAGTGTAAATTCCGGCGTCGGAAAATTCACTATCATAGATTTTCAATTTCTGCTTTTTACCGTCAATGGTTAGTTGAATATGATTCGAAAATTGAATTTCTGATCCATCTTTGAACCATTGCACTAAAGCGTCACCCTTTGTTAGTTCGATATCAAAAGTTGCTTTATTTCCCTTATTTACTTTCTGGTCTTGTAGACGTGATATAATCTCAGGTGGGAGTTCTACCACTGTCACTTCTGCCGTGCAAGAATCATCACGTAATTTACATGTGTATTCGCCTTCGTCATGAACTGAAGTGTTTCTAATAAATAACTTTCGTACGTTTCCTCGTTTTTCGAGTTCATATTTATTTTTCTTAGTCTTGATCCTTTCGCCATCCTTCTCCCAAAACACGTCAGCAGTTTCAGAATTAATCTCGACTTCTAAAATAGCGATATCTCTTTCTTTTACTTCAAAGTCTTGTAGGCGTCTAATAAATTCAGGTATGGTTTCGTGAACCGTTAGTTTGGTACTGGTCTCTTGATCTTTCACTACACATTTAATAACACCAATATCTGTCAATTTAGTCTTCTTAATTCTAAGTTTATGTACCCGGCCTTCTTGTATTATTTCTCTATGATCCATTCCACTAACTTCTTTGTTATTATGGTACCATTTAGTGGAAACAGTGTGAGATGTCTGACATTCGAGAATTACAGTTTTGCCTTCTTCTATTTCATAAGTTTTCCTCAAATTCTTTACGAATGTCACTTTATCGACATCAATTGTTACTCTTGCGCCATGAGATGCTTTTCCTGCACTATTTGATGCAACACATTTATAGTCACCAGAATCAATCTCGGAATCAACATTAGATATTATTAATTCAATATTTTCGCCATCGAAATTTTGTGTGACGGTCTCAGATGGAGTGATTATGTGATTATTTCTGTACCAAGTGATGGAAGGCACAGGATTGCCGGTCACTTTTGCTACTAATTTGATGATTTCATTTTCTTTTACTGTTATTTCCTGGAATCTATTGATAAATAGCGGAGGTTCAGCATTTTCTTCGGTTGGTTCTAAAAAAAATGTAGTAAATATTTAATATACGAGTAATTAAAACGAGAATGGTTTGAAAAAATTGACAGAAAAACCTTACATGTATTAATTAACACTTCTTTGATAAATTCTCAAAAATTTACAAACATGATGGGTTTTATCCGGTGTTCTCAATAATCATAATGTAATAAATACTTATTTTTAAAATTTCGAAAAATAAGTATTTAACAAACTTTAGTAAAAGCGCTGTGTAATTTCAGCCATGAATAACGTCTTGTGCTTTGTTATAACTTTACGCAGCGATTATTAAACTGATAGTGCTGTAGTTACTTTACTTGTTAGTACTGACTCTGATCTATACACCCGTCATATCTATTAAGTTTCGCTAACTATTGCAAAGTAATATTTTAATTACGTATATAGAAAAGTATTCCATCTTACCTTCTATGGTTATGACTGCAGTAGTTTCTGTAGAACCTTCTGAATTAATCGCTTTCAATGTGTAAACTCCGTCATCTTTACCTTTTTTCGGTTTAATAATTGTGACGGTATGAGTATCTCCATCAGATTTAGTTGTGAGTGATTTAACTGGTTTATTATTTTTGTACCAGGTTACCGTTGGTTGTGGATTACCGACAACTTGAGTTGATAGAACCACACTTTCTCCTTCTCTTATAGTCATACTCTTCAGTGGTTCAATAACTTGTGGTTTTTCCTTTTGGCCTGTTCTTATCTTCAATACAATGGGCAAGCTGGCTTCCCCTTCTCTGTTAACTGCAAGTACTGTATAGGTGCCCTCTTGGAATTTCTTTACATCAGAAATTTTTAATACACTGCAATACATATGCATGTCCAACTCAGTAGCTATAGAAATATTTTCACTAGGAATTATTTCTTCGCCTTTGAATAACCAAGCTATATCTGGTTCTGGAATTGCTACCAATCTACATTCCAAAAATATTTGAGATCCTTCATCAACATATTGAGCCTTTGGTCTCTTTGAAAATGTTGGTGGGATGCCTTCCAGAATATCTGCTAAGGAAGATTCTCGAGAAAGACTCTTTCTGGAAAGAATGGTCATTTCCGATCCGTGATCAGAGAGTGGAGCTTCAACTGTTAGCTCCGTTGTGCTCGATGCAAATCCAGCTGCGTTCTTAGCCACACAAGTAAATGTACCCGCATCTTCCGGGAACACTTCTCTGATGACCAAAGTAGCTACATTATCATCATCGTAGTACATTTGGAAGTCTTGTGAAGGCTTTATGATGGCAGTTTGTCTAAACCAAGTAATCTGTGGTCTAGGATATCCTTCAACTTGACATTCAAATTGTACCGTAGATCCATCAGGTGTGTGTTTAGGACGTAACTTTTCAATGAATATTGGTGCAATTGCTTGCTCTTCTGGTGTTGGTTCTGTAATGTATAATGTGATGTTTCGTCAAACATGCAACAAATGTATATACAACAAACGTGACGTGATAATTATATTACAAAACGAAAAGTCATAGGTACTAAGAGCTAGGAGGACCAGGCAGGGCACAACCACGCACTCTCGGTTAAAATTTTAGAACGATTTATTATGTAGGTCAGTACGTAGGGCATTCATTAAGTTCTGGGTATCTGGGTGATTTTACAATCATTTATATTTTTATTTAGGCAATGACA
Organism: Agrochola macilenta; assembly: GCA_916701695.1. NCBI lineage: Eukaryota > Metazoa > Arthropoda > Insecta > Lepidoptera > Noctuidae > Agrochola > Agrochola macilenta. Next base: position 23,669,430 of record OU753552.1, on the reverse strand, counting down.
ATGTCTGGAAGTGTAAATACAATATTTAAATATTGTAATAAATATGTACTAAGGTAAACTGACGCAACTGAAGTTATTTTTTTTCATTAAATAATTTCGCACTCACTTTCAAATACTGGAAGCTTATCAATCTTCTCGTTAAGTTTCTTTTGCAAATACAGTGTGTAATTTGCTTCATCCATTAAATATTGTGCAGGAACCCATCCTTTTTCTTCTGTGAGGTGTTTACGCACAAACCACCAATCCTGGTTTGTCGTTTCTAAAACGAAAAGTAACATAAAATATCATTTATTTCATACTCATTAAGCTCAGTCAGACATCGTTTTTAATAGCATACGAATGTTGCAGGGGTATATCAGCATGTGTGCAAAGTTTGGATACATATTTTGCACTTTTTTGGCTATAGAGCAATTTCATTAGACGCAATGATATTTTTTTTTTTTTTAAGTAATAAAAAGTCAAGGCTTGGGTAATGTTACCCTAGTCGTCTTGTCTCTTTTTCACTCCCGATAATTACGACATGTCGTCCTACTTTCACGTGTCATCTAATATTTTCTTTGTGCCGTTATATTTGTATTATATTTTTTTCATTGTGCCGTTTTTAAAGATTGAATGTTGGGTAGGTAACCAATCTACCTGTTTTTACTTATAATATAATTGATTATATGAATGAATTTTATTCATTACCTAATATGTATAACCGTTCGCCTTCCACCAAATTAATAGCCTCGTCTGTCTCCGCAACGTAAGAATACACAGCAAATACTGTATCACCACTGCGTACGTCAACAGGAGTTTCTGAAAAAAAAAAACTAATTGTAGCGCTTCTCTCATACATACATAACAGTCGACAATTAAGGGCGCCAATGTGACTCAAAATGAATCAAAATAGGGCAGATTTTCTTAAGAGTTTTCATTGAATAGTTACTTTTGAGAAAAGACAATGTTTTTCAACCAATTTAATTTGTGTAAATGCATGTGGCTCCTTATGACCAACTTTGTTTGAATAGAATACTATGACTAGTTTTTGGTCTTTATGTCTATTTGACATGATGGTAATATAGTGAAATAGTCGAATTACGCCCAATAGTGCCATAGAACAAGCATAATCAGCCTATAATATTCCCACTGCTGGACACGGGCCTCCAGGTGACAGGGAGTGGGCCGTAATCCACCACGCGGCCTTATTATAATACAATATGTAAAAAAAAAACCCTGTCCGATCCGAAAGCGGTATTGCGGTACTGCAAAAACATTACCAAAAATATATTTATTATATTATTGAAAATAAAAAGATATTATGAATAAAAAGTAAAATAATAAGAAATAAAAATTAAATGTGTGCCAAAAGTTTTGAATTGTAGACACCCGTTAATAGCCCGGTAAATGTACCCATCGAAAAAAAATGTGGCAATTTTTTTTTTCTTTTTCCTCTAAATTACCACATAAATAGACTCTCCGTATAACTAACAACACCCTTACGGATCGGACAGGTTTTTTTTACATGTAGTATAATATCTTTATCATACTTTCGCCAATATGGCGACCTACTGGTATTTCAAATAATATATCAATTAAATCAAGATTAATTCACCGTTGCCAAAAGATGCATAGTATCGACCATAATTAAAATTATCTACGTTTTTAAACATAGAAATTGTTCCATGTTAAATATACGTTATATTATTGGTTATAACGTATATTTGAAATTCAGTATGTACATTTCAAAGTTCCACATTTTATAACTAGCTTCGGTGTTTTCCGTTTGCCCGCTACTTTCTCAAACAGCAATGCAAGTCGTGCTATGGCTTCAGTCATTATATAGATATTTTGATTTTTTTATTTAATCTTTTTACTTAAATACATTAAATAATTAGAATTTTTCATTTTAAGTGTAAAAAGATAAGAAAAGTTCTTATCTTTTAAAACTTAAACTGAAAAATTCTTGGGAAAATTACTAGACACAGTAATATTACTTACCAGGAAATTCTTGTTCTCTGGCAATGCTCATCGATGCATCCGCTTCTGCAATTAAATTATTCCGAAAGTTATTGGTAGCATTTAAAGTCAGTAAGTCTAAGGAGTATTATTTTTTTAAGCGTTTCTTAAAATCATGCTTTTGCTTTTCGAGTTAAGTAAAAAATTAATAAAACAATTTTTTTTTTAATATGTCTAACACTGTTTTATTATATGATTATATTACAATTTAGTTTTACATTTTGAAATACTTGAGCTAAATATTATCTTTTCTGAGCGTAGGTTTGAGTGAATAAGACCCGTATTAATAATCCAGCTCTGAGTATCGCGCCTGGGAGAGGCTGTAATTTACTTCAAAATATTATTTTGCTAGGTTGATTGTTCCTGTATTACTCGTAAATTGATTTAAATTGTTTCTTCTTAACCTCAGTAACAAGATAAGTTTACTATTACGGAACTTAGTGGTGTATAGTCTCAGCACACTATCTGAAGTAGCTCAATCTAAATAAGTGCATAAAGTTAAGCATAGATTTATTGCGTTTGCTAAAATAGAAACAACAGACAATTTTTTACTTAGACTAAGCGTATTAAATAAAGCGTAAGAAGAATTAACCATGCATAAGAAGAATTCCTGCATTATTGCAAATTATGTTATAAAGCTGCTTATCGCACTGCTAAGCCTTTGAAGCGGTCCACATCGTTAAATTTTGTCACATCAAATTCAATACCTTGCAGTGTTGAGGGTTTTCTAGGTTTTCTCTTAGTTGAAATGGTGATTTGTTCCTCTTCATACGCATTTTTATTAACTCTTTTAGGTTTAAACTCAACACTTAATTCTTCTACTTCGCTGACTTCATATACTGGTTTTTTAGGCTTACGTTTGATAATCATTTCAATATTGTCATCAGTTTCGCCTTCACTTAAAATAACTTCTTCTGCCTGACTATCATCCTCTACTTCTTGTTTTAGTTGGATTGAAGTTTCATCTGCTGCTTCAGATATAGTAATTTTCTTTTTTGGTTTTAATTTTATTTTACTTGAAAGTGATAGTTCTTCTTGCGTATATTGTTCGACTTGTGGCTTTACGTCAAAAGATACTTCTTCTTGTTCATCGACTGTGTATTTGGGCTTTCTCTCTAACTTAATGCTTATGTCTTGTGAAACTTCAGACTCCTTCTCCTTTTCCTTTGGTTTAGATACCGTAATAGACGAAGAAATTTCTTCGAGTGACTCCTCTTTTAATTTTTTAGGTTTTTTCAGAGACATCATCACATTAGCTGTTTCCTCTGATTTCTCTTCATCACTTTCAAAAATTTCAATCACATCTGGTGCTTCTTCATTTTCTTCATAAAACTTGATGGAAGTTTCATTAGCTTCTTCACTAAAAGTGGGTCGTCTAAGTGGTTTAAGTTTTACTTTACTTGACATTGATATTTCTTCCTCAGCATATGAATCTAATTGTATGTTAAATTCTTGCTCAACGTCTTCTTTTGTTTTTGTGGATTTTGGCCTGAAAGTTACATTTTCTGGTTCAGTGATCTCAGGCAATGTGACTGAAGGCTTTCTTACAGCCTTCAACTTCTTTTTAATTGTAACTTCATCTTCAATTTCTTCAGTCTTTTTAATACTTGGCCGTTTAGGTTTAATAGTGAATTGTTCAGGTTCGTCTTCTATTACTTCAGATATTTCAACATCAAGTGGTTCATCTTCTTTTACTTCAGATATTTCAACATCAAGTGGTACATCTTCTTTTACTTCAGATATTTCAACATCAAGTGGTTCATCTTCTTTTACTTCAGATATTTCAACATCTAGTGGTTCATCTTTTTCTGAAATTTCACTTTGTTTTTTAGCTACAACTATATCTTCATAGCCAAACATTGGTTTTTCTAACTCGGTTTTTTCTATTTCAGGTAATTTGGGCTGCTTATATACTTTCTTCTTTATCTTTTCTGCTTCTTTAACATTTCTTGATAAAATTCCATTTTGACGAACGCTACCTAAAAATGTTACAGCAGGCTTTATTATTGCTGAAGGCCAATCTTTTACATATTTTATTCGGCTTTTCAGCTGGAATTTGGGAAGAGTCACTAATGATGTATCTTGTTTTGGTTTTGCTGTTGGTTTCTTTAATTTAAGCTTGGTAAATTGAGGACCTTCTATACTTTCTGCATGCTGTGGTTTACATATTTCAACTTCTTTTCTTTCTATCTTAATAGGAGTTAGCTTCATTTTGGTTGGTTTTTTGACAATTTTGTCTACAACTTCCACCAAATTTTCCTTTCCTGGTATTTCTTCAAAAGATTCTTGAGGGCTATCTTTTGGTTTGGGTTTCTTTGTCTTCTTAGGCTTTTTGTCTGTTAACGAAACTTCAGTGTCGGTGGGAATGATTGGCTGTGTTTCTATCTCCTCAAGAATTTCAGATATTTCTGTTGGTTGAACTGATTCGAGCTGTTCTTTTGGAAGCTCATCTTGAACCAAAGGTGTAATTGGTTTTTGTTTCTTTTTTGTTTTTGGTTTCTTTTCAAGTTTATCATTAGTTTCGGGAATAACAACATCATCTAGTTGTTTTGAATCTTGTTCATCAGGAATTGTCTGTTCAGTGTGTTCCTCAAAATCGTGTGGTTCTTCAACTTTAACTGTTTCTTTTTTCTTTTTCTTTTTTGGTTTTTCTTCAGTAGGTTGTTTTTGTTCATCAGTTGGCTGTTTTTGTTCGATTATTTGGATTTTATGCTCTGTCTTAATTATGTCTTTCTTTGGTATTTCAACTTCCTCTGGTGTCGTTGCCACATTTTCATGCTCATCAATATAATTTTGTGGGAGAGTTTCGGGTTGTTTGATTTCAAGATTTTCAGGTTTTTCTACAACACTATCTTTTAGAACTTTTTTCGGTTTAACTTCCTTTTCTTTAACTTTTTCCGGTAATTGTTGCAAATTTTTATTTGATTCTTTTTCCACAACATCAGGGTGATCGACTTTGGTTTCCTCATCCTCGCTAAGTTTTTCGCTTTCAGGCGCTGCTGTTTTTTCTATGGTGAAATCAAATTCTTCGGGTTTTTCTAGTTCTACTTTATCCAAATCTGGAATATCGATAATTTTAACAGGTTTCTTTTTCAACTTAGCCGCTTCCTTAATATTTCTCGATAGTTGACCGTTTTGTCTCACACTACCCAAAAATGTTATAGCAGGTTTCAATTCTGCAGGAGGCCATTCTTTATTATACCTGATTCGACTTTTGAGTTGGAATTTGGGTAAAGAAACTGTTGTTAATTCTTGTTTGGGTTTCTGTACAGGCTTTTTTAGTTTTAGTTTCGTAAACTGCGGTCCTTGAATTTCTTGAGCATGTTGTGCTTCAGTCACTTTAACTTCTTCGATTTGCATGGGTACCGGTTTCAATTTTTTGGTAGGTTTTTGTTTTTCGGTTTCTTGGACACGGGCATCTTGAGGTTTATCTTCTGTTTCTTTTTTGATAAGAGGTTTGATTTTCGATGATTTCTCGATATCAGATGTTTTGTCGGTATCTGCAAATATATAAATTTTAAATTATTATTTTTTTAACTGCTATCCCTTGCTTTTACATTCTTTTTTTAATATGGTAATACAATGCCATGCAATATTGGTTCACAGCTACTTTTTATTTCTAACTATAGAAGTTTATGAAGAAAATTTAGTCATTGAATTAATATAATTAGGTTTATTAAACAACTTCTCATTGGGTAGAGTCATTGTTTTCAACGTTTAAATGAAATAAATAATAAATATAAAAGCATTGGGTTGGGAACAAACAAATAAAAAATGTCACTGCTAGTGTAAACCTACTAGAAAACGAGAATCTTTTATTAGAAAAAGAATATCTATAAAAATATACTGTGGAACAAAAAAAAAAACTTGTTTTTATACAATTATGAGGAAATTGCTGGGTTTATTTCCATGTTGATAATTTTGCAAGAATTTAATTCGCATTTAATTTACATATGACTGTTTTTTAACTTTACATGTAGTAGGTATATATGTTCGTACGCCAAATACGCGCTTAGACGTGGAGTTGCGGATACCAGCCCGTATTACCTATTACCTAGGTATATATGTGCAAAATTTATATGCTGTTTATATTACGTCTGGTGATCATGTGAGATCAATTTTTGAAGACAAACAATAACAACCGATCGGGGTTTACTAGAAATAAAAGACAACACTAAAGTAGCATTAAACAACTTTTCTATGTTAGCTTAAAGTTGCCGTTCTTTTCAAAAACAGTATTTTCAAACAATTATTTCAATTTAAAACAGCCGTCAATTCTTTGGCTTTTATGATTCTGACAAGAATATTAACTAATCATTGAAATGATTTAATAATTGTTCTGTCCAACCAGTAACAATATGATGTCTGTTTTCCCCGATGGGTTAGGATAGTTGTACCCCCATCCTCAGCAAGTTGGAGGCCGTGGTGTTTCATGGCCCCCCGTGGGCGCCGCCACTCGGCTCACACATCGTGGTCGGGGGGGCTCGGATCGCTTTCGAGTCTACCATGAAAAACCTAGGATTGGTGCTCCATAACCTGTGGGACTTCGGGCCCACTTCCGACGGCTGGCGCCCAAGTTACTGGGCGCTGCTAGGGCGCTGTCAACGCTGCTTCCCAATCTGGGGGGCCCGAGCACCGCTGGTAGGCGGCTCTATGTGGGGATTGTGCGATCGATGGCCCTTTACGGGGCCCCGATCTGGGCGGCTGACCTGACGGCCGGAAACATCGCAGTGTTGCGAAAACCGCAGAGAGCGATGGCCGGCAGAGTCATCAGAGGGTATCGTACGATCTCCTACGAGACGGCTTGTGCACTGGCCGGATCCCCGCCCTGGGACCTCGAGGTGAAAGTACTCGCGTCATCGTATCGGTAGCGCGAGGAAGCGAGGGCGTGGGGCGAGCGGCCGATGCAGCGACACATGGAGCTGCATCGGTCTCAGCTTCGCGAGGTCCTGGTGGCGGAATGGCGGGACAGGCTTTCACGCCCTACCTGTATCTATGATGTACAGTCACGAGCACCAATATGTATACACTTAGCAACTTTAAAAAGTGATTTTCTCCTATTGTGGTGATTGTAATTTTATGCAGTTACAAACATAGTATTTTGAAACCCACACTAATATGAAATAGGTCTTATCTCAAAGTTGCAGTCGTTATTCCATGAGAAAATCGCTTTTGAATTTTGCTAAGTGGATACATATTGGTGCTCGTGACTGTACCTCGACATCATCGCGGCGGTCCGGCCGGTGCTTGAGCGCTGGCTTAGGAGGATTCACGGCTCCCTGTCGTTTCGGGTGACGCAGATGCTCTCGGGGCATGGTTGCTTCGGGAAGTACCTGTGTCGCATAAAAAGGGAGCCGGACGCCCGGTGTCACCACTGCGTCGACTGACGGGAGGACACGGCGCGGCATACGCTGGCAGAGTGTGCCGCTTGGGAGGATCTGCGCCGTGTCCTCATCACAGAAGTAGGCAGTGACTTGTCGCTGCCAGCCGTAGTGAATGCGATGGTCGGCTGCGACGAGTCTTGGGACGCGGTGGTTTCCTACAGCGAGACAGTCGTCCCGCAGAAGGAGGCTGCGGAAAGGGAGAGGGAGATGTCGTCCACTAACACTTGTACTCGCAGCAGGCGCACCGGGCGTTGGCGGAGGGCGGACAACGCCCTCTTCCCGCCCCGCTAAATAGGTCCAGGGGTGACGGACTCGGGGACGTCCGTCACCTCCCACACATCAGGAGCCGAGGTGGCGGCGGGTAGTGCGCACCCCTCTGAGACGTCGCGGGGGGAGTCAAACACCTCACTCCCCCCCTGATCCGAGGAGGGACGCGGTGGCGGGCTGGCACCAGGTGGGGGTTGCGGAAGATTTTGAAGTTTCCGCGACCCCCGGCGTGGGTGTGAGTTGGAACACCGGGGTGGTTTTAGTCAGTAAGAGTCTGACAGACCCCTCTGCCCGCCCCAGGGCGGAGGACATCCATAAGGAATTTCTACCCCGGAAAAAAACAGGTGTACCCCCTTAGTACATCCAGATTTCACCAGTTATGTTTAAGTCCCATGTAATAGGGAGCGAATCTATTGCCATCAATAGGGCACAAATTCAGACACCGGAGTGCTACTGTGTACACTAGCGTTTCCGACCACAAGATTAACGAGGCAGATTTGATAACAAAAAGTATTTTTATAAGAAGTGTCGGTAGTATCAATGATTTCTGTTTCGCTAAAGCGTTTGTGCACCATTTAGTTTTTCTTACTACAAAACTGACCATTCTATTATCTCATTGTAACACTTTAAATCAAGATGATAAAAAATTATAAAAAAGTTTTTGAATTTCGCTAAGCATTAAGTTATGAAGCAGCCCGCTACTGTTCGAGCAACATGCTAATGTAAGATTCCTGTTGAAAGAAAGTAAACATTTATTTTATAAAATATTCCTTACGCGGATGATCCCCAATATACAAATATATGGTTAAATAAACCATATATTTACCATAAACTAAGTAAAATTAATTGTATAGTCTCTTAAAATAATTGTCTTTACCTGAATCGCATTAAATTTAAAACCGTTATGGGCTCCTCCTTGGCTATTTCAGCGCTAACTGGTGTGGGTAAGAATTTGAGTGGTGTCATAGTGTCACGTGTGAGTTCGTCTGTTTTGTGTACGCTAATAAAAGGTATTGTGTCATCTGTGTGTGCTGATGTGATGTGTGTAGTTTTAAACCTAGTAGGTACCTACCTTCTTCTTGATTGAGCGTTTAGTGACTTTCATTTGAGATTTCTTACCATTTGGTGCTTCGAATTCCTCGACAGTAGTCTCCTCGGGTAATTCAACGATTTCAACGGGCTCGGTTACTTCATCGTCTTCTGGTTTTTCTTCAGTGACGTTCATAGTTGTTATGGGAACTTCGTCATCCTTTTCGATAGTTGTTATTTCCGTGAATTCTTGTTTTGGTCCCTTCTTCTTTTTGATGAGACGCTTAGTCGTTTTGATAGTCTTGTCTTCACCTGTATCAGAGCGCACTTGTGTAAATTGTACCGTCTCTGGAGTTTCCTCGACTACTTGAGCCTTATCTGGTTTGTATAAGTCTTCGAGTGGTGTGGTGGTGTCGTCTATGATATCTTCTATTTTGTGTTCCATTACTGTGGGTTCTGTGTCATCTATCTGCTCAGTAGTGATTAGTGTAGTTTCATGCTTAGGCTCTACCTTCTTTTTGATTGTCCGTTTAGTAACTTTCTTTTGAGTTTTCTTACCGTCTGGCGTTACAGACTCCTCGACAGTATACTCCTCAGGTAATTCAACAACTTCAATGGGCGCAGTTTCATCAATGTCTTCAGATTTCTCTTCAGTTACGGTCACAGTTGTAATGGGAACTTCATCATCTTTTTCAATAGTAGTTATTTCTGTGGCTTCTTGTTTAGGTCCCTTTTTCTTCTTGATGACCCGTTTTGTTGTCTTGATGGTGTTGACTTCACCTGTTGCGGTACGCACCTGATTAATTTGAACCGTTATAGGTTCTTCCTCGACTACTTTAGCGTTTACTGGTGTGGGTAAGGATGTGAGTGGTGTAGTAGTGTCATGTATGAGTTCGTCTGTTTTGTGTACTGTGATAATAGGTATTGTGTCATCTGTGTGTTCAGTTGTGATGTGTGTAGTTTCAACCCTAGGACCTACCTTCTTTTTGATAGTGCGTTTAGTGACTTTCTTTTGAATTTGCTTACCATCTGGCGCTACGAAATCCTTGACAGTAGTCTCCTCGGGTAATTCAACGATTTCAACCTGCTTGAAGTCCTCTATTTCTTCAGGCGACTTTTCTTCTGTGACGGTAACACTTATGATCGGAGTTTCGTCATCTTTTTCGATGGTTGTGATTTCCGTTACTTCTTGTTTAGGTCCTATCTTCTTCTTGATGATACGTTTTGTCGTTTTGACAGACTTAACGTCCCCGGTTTCCGAGCGCACTTGAGTAACTTGTATCGTCTCGGGTTCTTCCTGAACAATTTTTGCAGTGTCTGGTGTGTGTGTGTATTCGAATGGTGTAGTGGTGTCGTCAACGATTTCCTCTGTTGTGTGTACTGTGATAATGGGTTGTGTGTTATCTGTGTGTTCAGTTGTTATTTGTGTAGTTTCAACCTTAGGACCTACCTTCTTTTTGATAATGCGTTTAGTAATTTTCTTTTGCGTCATCTTACCATCTGGCGCCGTAGTTTCCTCGACAGAAGTCTCCTCAGGAAGTTCAACGATTTCCACGGGCTTAATATCCTCTTTTTCTTCAGGCGATTTTTCTTCGGTGACGGTAACAGTTGTGATCGGAGCTTCGTCATCTTTTTCGATGGTTGTGATCTCCGTAACCACTTGTTTTGGTCCTCTCTTCTTCTTGATGATACGTTTTGTCGTTTTGACAGACTTTACGTCCCCGGTTTCCGAGCGCACTTGAGTAACTTGTACCGTCTCAGGTTCTTCCTCAACAATTTTTGCAGTGTCTGGTGTGTGTGTGTGTTCGAAAGGTGTAGTGGTGTCTTCTATAATTTCCTCTGTTTTATGAACTGTGACAGTGGGTTGTGTGTCATCTGTGTGTTCGGTTGTTATATGTGTAGTTTCAACCTTAGGACCTACCTTCTTTTTGATAATGTGTTTAGTAATTTTCTTTTGTGTTATCTTACCATCAGGTGCCGTAATTTCCTCGACAGTAGTCTCCTCAGGGAGTTCAATGATTTCCACGGGCTTTATGACCTCTATTTCTTCAGGCGACTTTTCTTCAGTAACAGTAACAGTTGTGATCGGAGCTTCGTCATCTTTTTCAATGGTTCTGATCTCCGTAACCTCTTGTTTTGGTCCTATCTTCTTCTTGATGATACGTTTTGTCGTTTTGACAGACTTTACGTCCCCGGTTTCCGAGCGCACTTGAGTAACTTGTACCGTCTCGGGTTCTTCCTCAACAATTTCTGCTGTGTCTGGTGTGTGTTTGTATTCGAATGGTGTAGTGGTGTCGTCAATGATTTCCTCTGTTGTGTGTACTGTGATAATGGGTTGTGAGTCATCTGTGTGTTCAGTTGTTATTTGTGTAGTTTCAACCTTAGGACCTACCTTCTTTTTGATAATGCGTTTAGTAATTTTCTTTTGTGTCATCTTACCATCTGGCGCCGTAGTTTCCTCGACAGAAGTCTCCTCAGGAAGCTCGACGATTTCCACGGGCTTAATATCCTCTTTTTCTTTAGGCGATTTTTCTTCGGTGACGGTAACAGTTGTGATCGGAGCTTCGTCATCTTTTTCGATGGTTGTAATCTCCGTAACCTCTTGTTTTGGTCCTCTTTTCTTCTTGATGATACGTTTTGTCGTTTTGACAGACATTACGTCCCCGGTTTCGGTGCGCACTTGAGTAACTTGTACCGTCTCGGGTTCTTCCTGAACAATTTTTGCAGTGTCTGGTGTGTGTGTGTATTCGAATGGTGTAGTGGTGTCGTCAACGATTTCCTCTGTTGTGTGTACTGTGATAATGGGTTGTGTGTCATCTGTGTGTTCAGTTGTTATTTGTGTAGTTTCAACCTTAGGACCTACCTTCTTTTTGATAATGCGTTTAGTAATTTTCTTTTGCGTCATCTTACCATCTGGCGCCGTAGTTTCCTCGACAGAAGTCTCCTCAGGAAGTTCAACGATTTCCACGGGCTTAATATCCTCTATTTCTTCAGGCGATTTTTCTTCGGTGACGGTAACAGTTGTGATCGGAGCTTCGTCATCTTTTTCTATGGTTGTAATCTCCGTAACCTCTTGTTTTGGTCCTCTTTTCTTCTTGATGATACGTTTTGTCGTTTTGACAGACATTACGTCCCCGGTTTCGGTGCGCACTTGAGTAACTTGTACCGTCTCGGGTTCTTCCTGAACAATTTTTGCAGTGTCTGGTGTGTGTGTGTATTCGAATGGTGTAGTGGTGTCGTCAACGATTTCCTCTGTTGTGTGTACTGTGATAATGGGTTGTGTGTCATCTGTGTGTTCAGTTGTTATTTGTGTAGTTTCAACCTTAGGACCTACCTTCTTTTTGATAATGCGTTTAGTAATTTTCTTTTGCGTCATCTTACCATCTGGCGCCGTAGTTTCCTCGACAGAAGTCTCCTCAGGAAGTTCAACGATTTCCACGGGCTTAATATCCTCTATTTCTTCAGGCGATTTTTCTTCGGTGACGGTAACAGTTGTGATCGGAGCTTCGTCATCTTTTTCTATGGTTGTAATCTCCGTAACCTCTTGTTTTGGTCCTCTTTTCTTCTTGATGATACGTTTTGTCGTTTTGACAGACTTTACGTCCCCGGTTTCCGAGCGCACTTGAGTAACTTGTACCGTCTCGGGTTCTTCCTCAACAATTTCTGCTGTGTCTGGTGTGTGTTTGTATTCGAATGGTGTAGTGGTGTCGTCAATGATTTCCTCTGTTGTGTGTACTGTGATAATGGGTTGTGAGTCATCTGTGTGTTCAGTTGTTATTTGTGTAGTTTCAACCTTAGGACCTACCTTCTTTTTGATAATGCGTTTAGTAATTTTCTTTTGTGTCATCTTACCATCTGGCGCCGTAGTTTCCTCGACAGAAGTCTCCTCAGGAAGCTCGACGATTTCCACGGGCTTAATATCCTCTTTTTCTTTAGGCGATTTTTCTTCGGTGACGGTAACAGTTGTGATCGGAGCTTCGTCATCTTTTTCGATGGTTGTAATCTCCGTAACCTCTTGTTTTGGTCCTCTTTTCTTCTTGATGATACGTTTTGTCGTTTTGACAGACATTACGTCCCCGGTTTCGGTGCGCACTTGAGTAACTTGTACCGTCTCGGGTTCTTCCTGAACAATTTTTGCAGTGTCTGGTGTGTGTGTGTATTCGAATGGTGTAGTGGTGTCGTCAACGATTTCCTCTGTTGTGTGTACTGTGATAATGGGTTGTGTGTCATCTGTGTGTTCAGTTGTTATTTGTGTAGTTTCAACCTTAGGACCTACCTTCTTTTTGATAATGCGTTTAGTAATTTTCTTTTGCGTCATCTTACCATCTGGCGCCGTAGTTTCCTCGACAGAAGTCTCCTCAGGAAGTTCAACGATTTCCACGGGCTTAATATCCTCTATTTCTTCAGGCGATTTTTCTTCGGTGACGGTAACAGTTGTGATCGGAGCTTCGTCATCTTTTTCTATGGTTGTAATCTCCGTAACCTCTTGTTTTGGTCCTCTTTTCTTCTTGATGATACGTTTTGTCGTTTTGACAGACATTACGTCCCCGGTTTCGGTGCGCACTTGAGTAACTTGTACCGTCTCGGGTTCTTCCTGAACAATTTTTGCAGTGTCTGGTGTGTGTGTGTATTCGAATGGTGTAGTGGTGTCGTCAACGATTTCCTCTGTTGTGTGTACTGTGATAATGGGTTGTGTGTTATCTGTGTGTTCAGTTGTTATTTGTGTAGTTTCAACCTTAGGACCTACCTTCTTTTTGATAATGCGTTTAGTAATTTTCTTTTGCGTCATCTTACCATCTGGCGCCGTAGTTTCCTCGACAGAAGTCTCCTCAGGAAGTTCAACGATTTCCACGGGCTTAATATCCTCTTTTTCTTCAGGCGATTTTTCTTCGGTGACGGTAACAGTTGTGATCGGAGCTTCGTCATCTTTTTCGATGGTTGTGATCTCCGTAACCTCTTGTTTTGGTCCTCTCTTCTTCTTGATGATACGTTTTGTCGTTTTGACAGACTTTACGTCCCCGGTTTCCGAGCGCACTTGAGTAACTTGTACCGTCTCAGGTTCTTCCTCAACAATTTCTGCTCTGTCTGGTTTGTGTGTGTATTCGAATGGTGTAGTGGTGTCGTCAACGATTTCCTCTGTTGTGTGTACTGTGATAATGGGTTGTGTGTCATCTGTGTGTTCAGTTGTTATTTGTGTAGTTTCAACCTTAGGACCTACCTTCTTTTTGATAATGCGTTTAGTAATTTTCTTTTGTGTCATCTTACCATCTGGCGCCGTAGTTTCCTCGACAGAAGTCTCCTCAGGAAGCTCGACGATTTCCACGGGCTTAATATCCTCTTTTTCTTTAGGCGAATTTTCTTCGGTGACGGTAACAGTTGTGATCGGAGCTTCGTCATCTTTTTCGATGGTTGTAATCTCCGTAACCTCTTGTTTTGGTCCTCTTTTCTTCTTGATGATACGTTTTGTCGTTTTGACAGACATTACGTCCCCGGTTTCGGTGCGCACTTGAGTAACTTGTACCGTCTCGGGTTCTTCCTGAACAATTTTTGCAGTGTCTGGTGTGTGTGTGTATTCGAATGGTGTAGTGGTGTCGTCAACGATTTCCTCTGTTGTGTGTACTGTGATAATGGGTTGTGTGTCATCTGTGTGTTCAGTTGTTATTTGTGTAGTTTCAACCTTAGGACCTACCTTCTTTTTGATAATGCGTTTAGTAATTTTCTTTTGCGTCATCTTACCATCTGGCGCCGTAGTTTCCTCGACAGAAGTCTCCTCAGGAAGTTCAACGATTTCCACGGGCTTAATATCCTCTATTTCTTCAGGCGATTTTTCTTCGGTGACGGTAACAGTTGTGATCGGAGCTTCGTCATCTTTTTCTATGGTTGTAATCTCCGTAACCTCTTGTTTTGGTCCTCTTTTCTTCTTGATGATACGTTTTGTCGTTTTGACAGACATTACGTCCCCGGTTTCGGTGCGCACTTGAGTAACTTGTACCGTCTCGGGTTCTTCCTGAACAATTTCTGCTCTGTCTGGTTTGTGTGTGTATTCGAATGGTGTAGTGGTGTCGTCAACGATTTCCTCTGTTGTGTGTACTGTGATAATGGGTTGTGTGTCATCTGTGTGTTCAGTTGTTATTTGTGTAGTTTCAACCTTAGGACCTACCTTCTTTTTGATAATGCGTTTAGTAATTTTCTTTTGTGTCATCTTACCATCTGGCGCCGTAGTTTCCTCCACAGAAGTCTCCTCAGGAAGCTCGACGATTTCTACGGTCTTAATATCCTCTTTTTCTTCAGGCGATTTTTCTTCGGTGACGGTAACAGTTGTGTTCGGAGCTTCGTCATCTTTTTCTATGGTTGTAATCTCCGTAACCTCTTGTTTTGGTCCTCTCTTCTTCTTGATGATACGTTTTGTCGTTTTGACAGACTTTACGTCCCCGGTTTCCGAGCGCACTTGAGTAACTTGTACCGTCTCAGGTTCTTCCTCAACAATTTCTGCTGTGTCTGGTTTGTGTGTGTATTCGAATGGTGTAGTGGTGTCGTCAACGATTTCCTCTGTTGTGTGTACTGTGATAATGGGTTGTGTGTCATCTGTGTGTTCAGTTGTTATTTGTGTAGTTTCAACCTTAGGACCTACCTTCTTTTTGATAATGCGTTTAGTAATTTTCTTTTGTGTCATCTTACCATCTGGCGCCGTAGTTTCCTCGACAGAATTCTCCTCAGGAAGCTCGACGATTTCCACGGGCTTAATATCCTCTTTTTCTTCAGGCGATTTTTCTTCGGTGACGGTAACAGTTGTGATCGGAGCTTCGTCATCTTTTTCGATGGTTGTAATCTCCGTAACCTCTTGTTTTGGTCCTCTCTTCTTCTTGATGATACGTTTTGTCGTTTTAACAGACTTTACGTCCCCGGTTTCCGAGCGCACTTGAGTAACTTGAACCGTTTCGGGTTCTTCCTCAACAATTTCTGCTGTGCTTGGTGTGTGTGAGTGTTCGAAAGGTGTAATGGTGTCTTCTATGATTTCCTCTGTTTTGTGAACTTTGACAATAGGTTGAATGTCATCCGTGTGTTCAGTTGTAATGTGTGTTGTTTCAACCTTAGGACCCACCTTCTTTTTGATAATTCGTTTTGTTACTTTCTTTTGAGTTATCTTACCGTCTGGCGCTATAGATTCCTCGATGATGGTCTCCTCTGGAAGTTCAAGGATTTCCACGGGCTTTTTATCCTCTTTTTCTTCGGGTGACTTTTCTTCGGTGACAGTAACAGTTGTGATCGGAGCTTCGTCATCTTTTTCGATGGTTGTGATTTCCGTAATTTCTTGTTTTGGTCCTCTCTTCTTCTTGATGACACGTTTAATTGTTTTGATGGACTGAATATCCCCGGTTTCAGTGCGCACTTGAGTAACTTGTACCGTCTCGGGTTCTTCCTCAACAATTTCTGCTGTGTCTGGTTTGTGTGTGTATTCGAATGGTGTAGTGGTGTCGTCAACGATTTCCTCTGTTGTGTGTACTGTAATTATGGGTTGTGTGTCATCTGTGTGTTCAGTTGTTATTTGTGTAGTTTCAACCTTAGGACCTACCTTCTTTTTGATAATGCGTTTAGTAATTTTCTTTTGTGTCATCTTACCATCTGGCGCCGTAGTTTCCTCGACAGAAGTCTCCTCAGGAAGCTCGACGATTTCTACGGTCTTAATATCCTCTTTTTCTTCAGGCGATTTTTCTTCGGTGACGGTAACAGTTGTGATCGGAGATTCGTCATCTTTTTCGATGGTTGTGATCTCCGTAACCTCTTGTTTTGGTCCTCTCTTCTTCTTGATGATACGTTTTGTCGTTTTGACAGACTTTACGTCCCCGGTTTCCGAGCGCACTTGAGTAACTTGAACCGTTTCGGGTTCTTCCTCAACAATTTCTGCTGTGCTTGGTGTGTGTGAGTGTTCGAAAGGTGTAATGGTGTCTTCTATGATTTCCTCTGTTTTGTGAACTTTGACAATAGGTTGAATGTCATCCGTGTGTTCAGTTGTAATGTGTGTTGTTTCAACCTTAGGACCCACCTTCTTTTTGATAATTCGTTTTGTTACTTTCTTTTGAGTTATCTTACCGTCTGGCGCTATAGATTCCTCGATGATGGTCTCCTCTGGAAGTTCAAGGATTTCCACGGGCTTTTTATCCTCTTTTTCTTCGGGTGACTTTTCTTCGGTGACAGTAACAGTTGTGATCGGAGCTTCGTCATCTTTTTCGATGGTTGTGATTTCCGTAATTTCTTGTTTTGGTCCTCTCTTCTTCTTGATGACACGTTTAATTGTTTTGATGGACTGAATATCCCCGGTTTCAGTGCGCACTTGAGTAACTTGTACCGTCTCGGGTTCTTCCTCAACAATTTCTGCTGTGTCTGGTTTGTGTGTGTATTCGAATGGTGTAGTGGTGTCGTCAACGATTTCCTCTGTTGTGTGTACTGTGATAATGGGTTGTGTGTCATCTGTGTGTTCAGTTGTTATTTGTGTAGTTTCAACCTTAGGACCTACCTTCTTTTTGATAATGCGTTTAGTAATTTTCTTTTGTGTCATCTTACCATCTGGCGCCGTAGTTTCCTCGACAGAAGTCTCCTCAGGAAGCTCGACGATTTCTACGGTCTTAATATCCTCTTTTTCTTCAGGCGATTTTTCTTCGGTGACGGTAACAGTTGTGATCGGAGATTCGTCATCTTTTTCGATGGTTGTGATCTCCGTAACCTCTTGTTTTGGTCCTCTCTTCTTCTTGATGATACGTTTTGTCGTTTTGACAGACTTTACGTCCCCGGTTTCCGAGCGCACTTGAGTAACTTGTACCGTCTCAGGTTCTTCCTCAACAATTTCTGCTGTGTCTGGTTTGTGTGTGTATTCGAATGGTGTAGTGGTGTCGTCAACGATTTCCTCTGTTCTGTGTACTGTGATAATGGGTTGTGTGTCATCTGTGTGTTCAGTTGTTATTTGTGTAGTTTCAACCTTAGGACCTACCTTCTTTTTGATAATGCGTTTAGTAATTTTCTTTTGTGTCATCTTACCATCTGGCGCCGTAGTTTCCTCGACAGAAGTCTCCTCAGGAAGTTCAACGATTTCCACGGGCTTAATATCCTCTTTTTCTTCAGGCGATTTTTCTTCGGTGACGGTAACAGTTGTGATCGGAGCTTCGTCATCTTTTTCGATGGTTGTGATCTCCGTAACCACTTGTTTTGGTCCTCTCTTCTTCTTGATGATACGTTTTGTCGTTTTAACAGACTTCACGTCCCCGGTTTCCGAGCGCACTTGAGTAACTTGAACCATTTCGGGTTCTTCCTCAACAATTTCTGCTGTGTTTGGTGTGTGTGAGTGTTCGAAAGGTGTAATGGTGTCTTCTATGATTTCCTCTGTTTTGTGAACTTTGACAATAGGTTGAATGTCATCCGTGTGTTCAGTTGTAATGTGTGTTGTTTCAACCTTAGGACCCACCTTCTTTTTGATAATTCGTTTTGTTACTTTCTTTTGAGTTATCTTACCGTCTGGCGCTATAGATTCCTCGATGATGGTCTCCTCTGGAAGTTCAAGGATTTCCACGGGCTTTTTATCCTCTTTTTCTTCGGGTGACTTTTCTTCGGTGACAGTAACAGTTGTGATCGGAGCTTCGTCATCTTTTTCGATGGTTGTGATTTCCGTAATTTCTTGTTTTGGTCCTCTCTTCTTCTTGATGACACGTTTAATTGTTTTGATGGACTGAATATCTCCGGTTTCAGTGCGCACTTGAGTAACTTGTACCGTCTCGGGTTCTTCCTCAACAATTTCTGCTGTGTCTGGTTTGTGTGTGTATTCGAATGGTGTAGTGGTGTCGTCAACGATTTCCTCTGTTGTGTGTACTGTGATAATGGGTTGTGTGTCATCTGTGTGTTCAGTTGTTATTTGTGTAGTTTCAACCTTAGGACCTACCTTCTTTTTGATAATGCGTTTAGTAATTTTCTTTTGTGTCATCTTACCATCTGGCGCCGTAGTTTCCTCAACAGAATTCTCCTCAGGAAGCTCGACGATTTCCACGGGCTTAATATCCTCTTTTTCTTCAGGCGATTTTTCTTCGGTGACGGTAACAGTTGTGATCGGAGCTTCGTCATCTTTTTCGATGGTTGTAATCTCCGTAACCTCTTGTCTTGGTCCTCTCTTCTTCTTGATGATACGTTTTGTCGTTTTGACAGACTTTACGTCCCCAGTTTCCGAGCGCACTTGAGTAACTTGTACCGTTACGGGTTCTTCCTCAACAATTTCTGCTGTGTCTGGTGTGTGTGAGTGTTCGAAAGGTGTAATGGTGTCTTCTATGATTTCCTCTGTTTTGTGAACTTTGACAATAGGTTGAGTGTCATCCGTGTGTTCAGTTGTAATGTGTGTTGTTTCAACCTTAGGACCTACCTTCTTTTTGATAATGCGTTTAGTTACCTTCTTTTGTGTTTTCTTACCGTCTGGTTCTGTAGATTCCTCGACAGTGGTCTCCTCGGGGAGTTCAATGATTTCAACGGGCTTGAAATCCTCTAGGTCTTCAGGTGACTTTTCTTCGGTGACGTTAACAGTTGTGATCGGAGCTTCGTCATCTTTTTCGATGATAGTGATTTCTGTAATTTCTTGTTTCGGACCTCTCTTCTTCTTGATGACACGTTTTGTCGTTTTGATGGACTGAATTTCCCCGGTTTCGGTGCACACTTGAGTAACTTGTACCGTCTCGGGTTCTTCCTCGACGGGTGTAGCTTTGTCTGGTTTGTGTAAGTCTTCGAGAGGTATTGTGGTGTCGTCAACAATTTCCTCTGTTTTATGAACTGTGACAGTGGGTTGTGTGTCATCTGTGTGTTCAGTTTTGATGTGAGTTGTTTCAACCTTAGGACCTACCTTCTTTTTGATAATTCGTTTTGTTACTTTCTTGTGTGTTATCTTACCATCTGGCGCCGTAGACTCTTCGATTGTGGTCTCCTCGGGTAGTTCAACGATTTCAATTGGCTGGATGTCCTCTATTTCTTCAGGTGACTTTTCTTCGGTAACAGTAACAGTTGTGATCGGAGCTTCGTTATCTTCAACAACGGTGGTTATTACCGTGACTTCTTGTTTGGGTCCCTTTTTCTTCTTAACTACTCGTTTGGTTGTCTTGACAGTCTTGACATCACCTGTTTTGGTGCGTACTTGTGTAACTTGTACCGTCTCGGGTTCTTCCTCGACGGGTTTAGCATTTTCTGGTTTGTGTAAGTCTTCGAGAGGTGTAGTGGTGTCGTCAACGATTTCCTCTGTTTTGTGTACTGTGACAATGGGTTGTGTATCGTCTGATTGTTCAGTTGTGATGTGTGTTGTTTCAACCTTAGGACCTACCTTCTTTTTGATAATTCGTTTTGTAACTTTCTTGTGTGTTTTCTTACCATCTGGCGCTATGGATTCCTCGACAGTGGTCTCCTCGGGAAGTTCGACGATTTCAACTGGCTGGATGTCCTCTTGGTCTTCCGATGTCTTTTCTTCAGTGACGATGACAGTTGTGACCGGAGCTTCGTCTCCCTTTTCGACAGTGGTTATTTCGGTGACTTCTTGTTTGGGTCCCTTTTTCTTCTTGATTACCCGTTTGGTCGTTTTAACAGTCTTGACATCCCCTGTTTCGGTGCGTACTTGTGTAACTTGAACCTCCTCGGGTACTTCCTCGACGGGTTTAGCTTTGTCTATTTTGTGTAAGTCTTTGAGAGGTGTGGTGGTGTCGTCTACGATTTCCTCTGTTTTGTGTACTGTGACAATGGGTTGTGTGTCATCTGTGTGTTCAGTTGTGATGTGTGTTGTTTCAACCTTAGGACCTACCTTCTTTTTGATAATTCGTTTTGTAACTTTCTTGTGTGTTATCTTACCATCTGGCGCCGTTGACTCTTCGATAGTGGTCTCCTCGGGTAGTTCAACGATTTCAACTGGCTTAATGTCCTCTATTTCTTCAGGTGACTTTTCTTCGGTGACGGTTACAGTTGTGATCGGAGCTTCGTCATCTTTTTCGATTGTTGTGATCTCCGTAATTTCTTGTTTCGGACCTCTCTTCTTCTTGATGACACGTTTCGTCGTTTTGACAGACTTAATATCCCCGGTTTCAGTGTGAACTTGTGTTATCTGTACCGTCTCAGGTTCTTCCTCGACGGGTTTAGCTTGGTCTGGTTTGTGTAAGTCTTCGAGAGGTGTAGTGGTGTCGTCAACGATTTCCTCTGTGTTGTGTACTGTGATAGTGGGTTGTTTGTCATCTGTTTGTTCAGTTGTGATGTGTGTTGTTTCAACCCTAGGACCTACCTTCTTCTTGATAATTCGTTTTGTAACTTTCTTGTGTGTAATCTTACCATCTGGTGCCGTAGACTCTTCGACAGTGGTCTCCTCGGGTAGTTCAATGATTTCAACTGGCTTGATGTCCTCTATATCTTCAGGTGACTTTTCTTCGGTGACGATTACAGTTGTGATCGGAGCTTCGTCATCTTTTTCGATAGTTGTGATCTCCGTAATTTCTTGTTTCGGACCTCTCTTCTTCTTGATGACACGTTTTGTCGTTTTGACAGACTTAATATCCCCGGTTTCAGTGGGAACTTGTGTTATCTGTACCGTCTCGGGTTCTTCCTCGACGGGTTTAGCTTTGTCTGGTTTGTGTAAATCTTCGAGAGGTGTAATGGTGTCGTCTACGATTTCCTCTGTGTTGTGTACTGTGACTATGGGTTGTGTATCGTCTGTTTGTTCAGTTGTGATGTGTGTTGTTTTAATCTTAGGACCTACCTTCTTTTTGATAATTCGTTTTGTAACTTTCTTGTGTGTAATCTTACCATCTGGTGCCGTAGACTCTTCGACAGTGGTCTCCTCGGGTAGTTCAATGATTTCAACTGGCTTGATGTCCTTTATTTCATCAGGTGACTTTTCTTCGGTGACAGTTACAGTTGTGATCGGAGCTTCGTCGTCTTTTTCGATTGTTGTGATCTCCGTAATTTCTTGTTTTGGACCTCTCTTCTTCTTGATGACACGTTTTGTAGTTTTGACAGACTTAATATCCCCGGTTTCAGTGCGAACTTGTGTTATCTGTACCGTCTCAGGTTCTTCCTCGACGGATTTAGCTTTGTCTGGTTTGTGTAAGTCTTCGAGAGGTGTAATGGTGTCGTCAACGATTTCCTCTGTGTTGTGTACTGTGACAGTGGGTTGTGTGTCATCTGTTTGTTCAGTTGTGATGTGTGTTGTTTCAACCTTAGGACCTACCTTCTTTTTGATAATTCGTTTTGTTACTTTCTTGTGTGTAATCTTACCATCTGGTGCCGTAGACTCTTCGACAGTGGTCTCCTCGGGTAGTTCAATGATTTCAACTGGCTTGATGTCCTCTATTTCTTCAGGTGACTTTTCTTCAGTGACGGTAACAGTTGTGATCGGAGCTTCGTCATCTTTTTCGATGGTTGTGATCTCCGTTACTTCTTGTTTTGGTCCTTTCTTCTTCTTGATGACACGTTTTGTCGTTTTGATGGACTTAATATCCCCAGATTCAGTGCGCACTTGTGTAACTTGTACCGTCTCCGGTGCTTCCTCGATAGGTTTAGCTTTTTCTGGTTTGTGTAAGTCTTCGAGAGGTGTTGTGGTGTCTTCTACGATTTCCTCTGTTTTGTGTACTGTGACAATGGGTTGCGTATCGTCTGTTTGTTCAGTTGTGATTTCTGTAGTCTCTACCTTTGGACCTACCTTCTTTTTAATGATTCTCTTTGTGATTCTCATGTGTTTTTTCTTACCATCTGGCGCCGTAGACTCTTCAACTGTGGTCTCCTCGGGTAGTTCAACGATTTCAACTGGCTTGATGTCCTCTATTTTTTCAGGTGACTTTTCTTCGGTGACGGTAACAGTTGTGATCGGAGCTTCGTCATCTTTTTCGATGGTTGTGATCTCCGTAATTTCTTGTTTCGGACCTCTCTTCTTCTTGATGACACGTTTTATCGTTTTGACAGACTTAATATCCCCGGTTTCAGTGCGGACTTGTGTAAGTTGTACCGTCTCGGGTTCTTCCTCGACGGGTTTAGCTTTGTCTGGTTTGTGTAAATCTTCGAGAGGTGTAATGGTGTCGTCTACGATTTCCTCTGTGTTGTGTACTGTGATTATGGGTTGTGTATCGTCTGTTTGTTCAGTTGTGATGTGTGTTGTTTTAATCTTAGGACCTACCTTCTTTTTTATAATTCGTTTTGTAACTTTCTTGTGTGTAATCTTACCATTTGGTGCTGTAGACTCTTCGATAGTGGTCTCCTCGGGTAGTTCAATGATTTCAACTGGCTTGATGTCCTCTATTTCTTCAGGTGACTTTTCTTCGGTGACGGTAACAGTTGTGATCGGAGCTTCGTCATCTTTTTCGATGGTTGTGATCTCCGTAATTTCTTGTTTCGGACCTCTCTTCTTCTTGATGACACGTTTAGTCGTTTTGACAGACTTAATATCCCCGGTTTCAGTGCGGACTTGTGTAACTTGTACCGTCTCGGGTTCTTCCTCGACGGGTTTAGCTTTGTCTGGTTTGTGTAAATCTTCGAGAGGTGTAATGGTGTCGTCTACGATTTCCTCTGTGTTGTGTACTGTGACTATGGGTTGTGTATCGTCTGTTTGTTCAGTTGTGATGTGTGTTGTTTTAATCTTAGGACCTACCTTCTTTTTGATAATTCGTTTTGTAACTTTCTTGTGTATTGTCTTACCATCTGGCGCCGTAGTTTCCTCGACAGAAGTCTCCTCAGGAAGCTCGACGATTTCAACAGGCTTAATATCCTCTTTTTCTACAGGCGATTTATCTTCGGTGACGGTAACAGTTGTGATCGGAGCTTCGTCATCTTTTTCGACTGTGATTATTTCCGTGACTTCTTGTTTTGGTCCTTTTTTCTTTTTGATTACTCGTTTGCTCGTCTTAACAGTCTTGACATCACCCATTTCAGTGCGAACTTGTGTTATCTGTACCGTCTCGGGTTCTTCCTCGACGGGTTTAGCTTTGTCTGGTTTGTGTAAGTCTTCGAGAGGTGTGGTTGTGTCGTCAAAGATTTCCTCTGTTTTGTGTACTGTGACAATGGGTTGTGTATCGTCTGTTTGTTCAGTCGTGATTTCTGTAGTCTCTACCTTTGGACCTACTTTCTTCTTGATGATTCTCTTTATGATTTTCTTGTGTTTTATCTTACCGTCTGGTGCAATAGACTCTTCAACTGTGGTCTCCTCGGGTAGTTCAACAATTTCAACTGGCTTGATGTCCTCTATTTCTTCAGGAGACTTTTCTTCGGTGACGGTTACAGTTGTGATCGGAGCTTCGTCATCTTTTTCGATTGTCGTGATCTCCGTAATTTCTTGTTTCGGACCTCTCTTCTTCTTGATGACACGTTTTGTCGTTTTGACGGACTTAATATCCCCGGTTTCAGTGCGGACTTGTGTAACTTGTACCGTCTCGGGTTCTTCCTCGACGGGTTTAGCTTTGTCTGGTTTGTGTAAGTCTTCAAGAGGTGTAGGGGTGTCGTCAACGATTTCCTCTGTGTTGTGTACTGTGACAGTGGGTTGTTTGTCATCTGTTTGTTCAGTTGTGATGTGTGTTGTTTCAACCTTAGGACCTACCTTCTTTTTGATAATTCGTTTTGTAACTTTCTTGTGTGTAATCTTACCATCTGGTGCCGTAGACTCTTCGACAGTGGTCTCCTCGGGTAGTTCAATGATTTCAACTGGCTTGATGTCCTCTATTTCATCAGGTGACTTTTCTTCGGTGACAGTTACAGTTGTGATCGGAGCTTCGTCATCTTTTTCGATGGTTGTGATCTCCGTAATTTCTTGTTTCCGACCTCTCTTCTTCTTGATGACACGTTTTGTAGTTTTGACAGACTTAAAATTCCCGGTTTCAGTGCGAACTTGTGTTATCTGTACCTTCTCGGGTTCTTCCTCGACGGGCTTAGCTTTGTCTGGTTTGTGTAAGTCTTCGAGAGGTGTGGTTGTGTCGTCAATGATTTCCTCTGTGTTGTGTACTGTGACTATGGGTTGTGTATCGTCTGATTGTTCAGTTGTGATGTGTGTTGTTTCAACCTTAGGACCTACCTTCTTTTTGATAATTCGTTTTGTTACTTTCTTGTGTTTAATCTTACCATCTGGTGCCGTAGACTCTTCGATAGTGGTCTCCTCGGGTAGTTCAATGATTTCAACTGGTTTGGTGTCCTCTATTTCTTCGGGTGACTTTTCTTCGGTGACGGTTACAGTTGTGATCGGAGCTTCGTCATCTTTTTCGATTGTTGTGATCTCCGTAATTTCTTGTTTCGGACCTCTCTTCTTCTTGATGACACGTTTTGTAGTTTTGACTGACTTAATATCCCCGGTTTCAGTGCGGACTTGTGTAACTTGTACCGTCTCGGGTTCTTCCTCGACGGGTTTAGCTTTGTCTGGTTTGTGTAAGTCTTCGAGAGGTGTAGTGGTGTCGTCAACGATTTCCTCTGTGTTGTGTACTGTGACAGTGGGTTGTGTGTCATCTGTTTGTTCAGTTGTGATGTGTGTTGTTTCAACCTTAGGACCTACCTTCTTTTTGATAATTCGTTTTGTTACTTTCTTGTGAGTAATCTTACCATCTGGTGCCGTAGACTCTTCGATAGTGGTCTCCTCGGGAAGTTCAACGATTTCAACTGGCTTGATGTCCTCTATTTCTTCAGGTGACTTTTCTTCGGTGACGGTTACAGTTGTGATCGGAGCTTCGTCATCTTTTTCGATGGTTGTGATCTCCGTAATTTCTTGTTTCGGACCTCTCTTCTTCTTGATGACACGTTTAGTCGTTTTGACAGACTTAATATCTCCGGTTTCCGTTCGGATTTGTGTTACTTGTACTGTTTCGGGTTCTTCTTCGATGGGTTTAGCTTTGTTTGGTTTGTGTAAGTCTTCAAGAGGTGTTGTGGTGTCTTCTACGATTTCCTCTGTTTTGTGTACTGTGACAATGGGTTGTGTATCGTCTGTTTGTTCAGTTGTGATTTCAGTAGTCTCGACCTTTGGACCTACCTTCTTTTTAATGATTCTCTTTGTGATTTTCTTGTGTTTTGTCTTACCATCTGGGGCCACAGAGTCTTCGATAGTAGTTTCTTCGGGTAGTTCAACGATTTCAGTTGGCTTGATATCCTCTATTTCTGCAGGCGTCTTTTCTGTGGTGACGGTAACAGTTTTTATCGGAGCTTCGTCATCTTTTTCGACAGTGATTATTTCCGTGACTTCTTGTTTTGTTCCTTTTTTATTTTTGATTACCCGTTTGCTCATCTTGACAGTCTTGACATCACCTGTTTCCGTTCGAACTTGTGTTACTTGGACCGTCTCGGGTTCTTCCTCGACGGGTTTAGCTTTGTCTGGTTTGTGTAAGTCTTCGAGAGGTGTAGTGGTGTCATCAACGATTTCCTCTGTTTTGTGTACTGTGACAATGGGTTGTGTATCGTCTGTTTGTTCAGTCGTGATTTCTGTAGTTTCTACCTTTGGACCTACTTTCTTCTTGATGATTCTCTTTGTGATTTTCTTGTGTTTTTTCTTACCGTCTGGCGCCGTAGACTCTTCAACTGTGGTCTCCTCGGGTAGTTCAACAATTTCGACTGGCTTGATGTCCTCTATTTCTTCAGGTGACTTTTCTTCGGTGACGGTTACAGTTGTGATCGGAGCTTCGTCATCTTTCTCGATGGTTGTAATCTCCGTAATTTCTTGTTTTGGTCCCCTCTTCTTTTTAATGACACGTTTTGTCGTTTTGATGGACTTAATATCCCCGGATTCAGTGCGAACTTGTGTAACTTGTACTGATTCGGGTGCTTCTTCAATTGGTTTAGCTTTGTCTGGTTTGTGTAAGTCTTCGAGAGGTGTTGTGGTGTCTTCAACGATTTCTTCTGTTTTGTGTACTGTGACTATGGGTTGTGTATCGTCTGTTTGTTCAGTTGTAATTTCAGTCGTTTCAACCTTTGGACCTACCTTCTTTTTAATGATTCTCTTAGTTATTTTTTTGTGTTTTGTCTTACCATCTGGTGCCGTAGACTCTTCGACAGTAGTTTCCTCGGGTAGTTCAATGATTTCAACTGGCTTGATGTCCTCTATTTCTTCAGGTGACTTTTCTTCGGTGACGGTTACAGTTGTGATCGAAGCTTCGTCATCTTTTTCGATTGTTGTGATCTCCGTAATTTCTTGTTTCGGACCTCTCTTCTTCTTGATGACACGTTTCGTCGTTTTGACAGACTTAATATCTCCGGTTTCAGTGCGAACTTGTGTTATCTGTACCGTCTCGGGTTCTTCCTCGACGGGTTTAGTTTTGTCTGGTTTGTGTAAGTCTTCGAGAGGTGTAGTGGTGTCGTCAACGATTTCCTCTGTGTTGTGTACTGTGACAGTGGGTTGTTTGTCATCTGTTTGTTCAGTTGTGATGTGTGTTGTTTCAACCCTAGGACCTACCTTCTTTTTGATAATTCGTTTTGTAACTTTCTTGTGTGTAATCTTACCGTCTGGCGCCGTAGACTCTTCAACTGTGGTTTCCTCGGGAAGTTCAACGATTTCAATTGGCTTGATGTCCTCTATTTCTTCAGGTGACTTTTCTTCGGTGACGGTTACAGTTGTGATCGGAGCTTCGTCATCTTTTTCGATGGTTGTGATCTCCGTAATTTCTTGTTTCGGACCTCTCTTCTTCTTGATGACACGTTTAGTCGTTTTGACAGACTTAATATCTCCGGTTTCAGTGCGGATTTGTGTAACTTGTACTGTTTCGGGTTCTTCTTCGATGGGTTTAGCTTTGTCTGGTTTGTGTAAGTCTTCGAGAGGTGTGGTGGTGTCTTCAACGATTTCTTCTGTTTTGTGTACTGTGACTATGGGTTGTGTATCGTCGGTTTGTTCAGTTGTGATTTCAGTAGTCTCGACCTTTGGACCTACCTTCTTTTTGATGATTCTCTTTGTGATTTTCTTGTGTTTTTTCTTACCATCTGGCGCCGTAGACTCTTCGACTGTGGTCTCCTCGGGTAGTTCAACGATTTCAACTGGCTTGATGTCCTCTATTTCATCAGGTGACTTTTCTTCGGTGACGGTAACAGTTGTGATCGGAGCTTCGTCATCTTTTTCAATGGTTGTGATCTCCGTTACTTCTTGTTTTGGTCCTTTCTTCTTCTTGATGACACGTTTTGTCGTTTTGATGGACTTAATATCCCCAGATTCAGTGCGCACTTGTGTTACTTGTACCGTCTCCGGTGCTTCCTCGATAGGTTTAGCTTTTTCTGGTTTGTGTAAGTCTTCAAGAGGTGTGGTGGTGTCTTCAACGATTTCTTCTGTTTTGTGTACTGTGACTATGGGTTGTGTATCGTCGGTTTGTTCAGTTGTGATTTCAGTAGTCTCGACCTTTGGACCTACCTTCTTTTTGATGATTCTCTTTGTGATTTTCTTGTGTTTTTTCTTACCATCTGGCGCCGTAGACTCTTCGACTGTGGTCTCCTCGGGTAGTTCAACGATTTCAACTGGCTTGATGTCCTCTATTTCATCAGGTGACTTTTCTTCGGTGACGGTAACAGTTGTGATCGGAGCTTCGTCATCTTTTTCGATGGTTGTGATTTCCGTAATTTCTTGTTTTGGTCCTTTCTTCTTCTTGATGACACGTTTTGTCGTTTTGATGGACTTAATATCCCCAGATTCAGTGCGCACTTGTGTAACTTGTACCGTCTCCGGTGCTTCCTCGATAGGTTTAGCTTTTTCTGGTTTGTGTAAGTCTTTGAGAGGTGTGGTGGTGTCTTCTACGATTTCTTCTGTTTTGTGTACTGTGACGATGGGTTGTGTATCGTCTGTTTGTTCAGTTGTGATTTCAGTAGTCTCGACCTTTGGACCTACCTTCTTTTTGATAATTCGTTTTGTTACTTTCTTGTGTTTAATCTTACCATCTGGTGCCGTAGACTCTTCGATAGTGGTCTCCTCGGGTAGTTCAATGATTTCAACTGGTTTGGTGTCCTCTATTTCTTCGGGTGACTTTTCTTCGGTGACGGTTACAGTTGTGATCGGAGCTTCGTCATCTTTTTCGATTGTTGTGATCTCCGTAATTTCTTGTTTCGGACCTCTCTTCTTCTTGATGACACGTTTTGTAGTTTTGACTGACTTAATATCCCCGGTTTCAGTGCGGACTTGTGTAACTTGTACCGTCTCGGGTTCTTCCTCGACTAGTTTAGCTTTGTTTGGTTTGTGTAAGTCTTCGAGAGGTGTTGTGGTGTCTTCTACGATTTCTTCTGTTTTGTGTACTGTAACAATGGGTTGTGTATCGTCTGTTTGTTCAGTTGTTATTTCTGTAGTCTCTACCTTTGGACCTACCTTCTTTTTAATGATTCTCTTTGTGATTCTCATGTGTTTTTTCTTACCATCTGGCGCCGTAGACTCTTCAACTGTGGTCTCCTCGGGTAGTTCAACGATTTCAACTGGTTTGATGTCCTCTATTTCTTCAGGTGACTTTTCTTCGGTGACGGTAACAGTTGTCATCGGAGCTTCGTCATCTTTTTCAATGGTTGTGATCTCCGTAACTTCTTGGTTTGGTCCTTTCTTCTTCTTGATGACACGTTTTGTCGTTTTGATGGACCTTATATCCCCGGATTCAGTGCGCACTTGTGTAACTTGTACCGTCTCGGGTGCTTCCTCTAGGAGTTTAGCTTTGTCTGGTTTGTGTAAGTCTTCAAGAGGTGTGGTGGTGTCTTCAACGATTGCTTCTGTTTTGTGTACTGTGACTAAGGGTTGTGTATCGTCTGTTTGTTCAGTTGTGATTTCAGTAGTCTCGACTTTTGGACCTACCTTCTTTTTGATAATTCTCTTTGTGATTTTTTTGTGTTTTTTCTTTCCATCTGGCGCCGTAGACTCTTCTACTGTGGTCTCCTCGGGTAGTTCAACGATTTCAACTGGCTTGATGTCGTCTATTTCTTCAGGTGACTTTTCTTCGGTGACGGTAACAGTTGTGATCGGAGCTTCGTCATCGTTTTCAATGGTTGTGATCTCCGTAACTTCTTGTTTTGGTCCTTTCTTCTTCTTGATGACACGTTTTGTCGTTTTTATGGACTTAATATCCCCGGATTCAGTGCGCACTTGTGTAACTTGTACCGTCTCCGGTGCTTCCTCAATAGGTTGAGCTTTTTCTGGTTTGTGTAAGTCTTCGAGAGGTGTGGTTGTGTCTTCTACGATTTCCTCTGTTTTGTGTACTGTGACTATGGGTTGTGTATCGTCTGTTTGTTCAGTTGTGATTTCTGTAGTTTCGACCTTTGGACCTACCTTCTTTTTGATGATTCTCTTTGTGATTTTCTTGTGTTTTTTCTTACCATCTGGCGCCGTCGACTCTTCGACTGTGGTCTCCTCGGGTAATTCAACGACTTCAACTGTCTTGATGTCCTCTTTTTCTTCAAGCGACTTTTCTTCGGTGACGGTTACAGTTGTGATCGGAGTTTCATCATCTTTTTCAATCGTTGTGATCTCCGTAACTTCTTGTTTTGGTCCTCTCTGCTTCTTTATTAGCCGTTTAGTGGTCTTGACAGTCTTGACATCACCTGTTTCAGTGCAAACTTGTGTTATCTGTACCGTCTCAGGTTCTTCCTCGACGGGTTTAGCTTTGTCTGGTTTGTGTAAGTCTTCGAGAGGTGTAGTGGTGTCGTCAACGATCTCTTCTGTTTTGTGTACTGTGACGATGGGTTGTGTGTCATCTGTGTGTTCAGTTGTAATTTGTGTAGTTTCCACCTTTGGACCTACTTTCTTTTTAATAATGCGTTTTGTTACTTTCTTATGTGTTATCTTACCGTCTGGCGCTGTTAATTCCTCTACTGTGGTCTCTTCAGGAAGCTCGACAATTTCAATTGGCTTAGTGTCATCTATTTCTTCAGGCGACTTTTCTTCTATGACAATTACAGTTGTGACCGGAGTTTCGTCATCTTTTTCGACGGTAGTGATCTCTGTTACTTCTTGTTTTGGTCCTTTCTTCTTCTTGATGACACGTTTTGTCGTTTTGACGGACTTTATATCCCCTGTTTCAGTTCGCACTTGTGTAACTTGTATCGTCTCGGGTGCTTCTTCGACAGGGGTAGCTTTTTCTGGTTTGTGTAGGTCTTCAAGAGGTGTGGCTGTGTCGTCAACGATTTCCTCTGTTTTGTGAACTGATACAATGGGTTCAGTATCGTCTGTTTGTTCAGTAGTAATTTCTGTAGTCTCGACTTTTGGACCTACCTTCTTTTTGATGATTCTCTTTGTGATTTTCTTGAGTTTTGTTTTACCATTTGGTGCGATAGACTCTTCAACAGTTGTCTCCTCAGGTAGTTCAACGATTTCAACTGGCTTGATATCCTCTATTTCTTCAGGTGACTTTTCTTCGGTGACGGTTACAGTTGTGATCGGAGTTTCATCATCTTTTTCAATCGTTGTGATCTCTGTTACTTCTTGTTTTGTTCCTTTCTTCTTTTTGATGACACGTTTCGTTGTTTTGATGGACTTAATATCCCCGGATTCAGTGCGCACTTGTTCTACTTGTACCGTCTCGGGTGCTTCCTCGACAGGTTTAGCTTCATCTGGTTTGTGTAAGTCTTCAAGAGGTGTGGTGGTGTCGTCAACGATTTCTTCTGTTTTGTTTACTGTGACAATGGGTTGTGTATCGTCTGTTTGTTCAGTGGTAATTTCTGTTGTCTCTACCTTTGGACCTATCTTCTTTTTGATGATTCTCTTTGTGATTTTCTTGTGTTTGAGCTTTCCATCTGGCGCCGTAGATTCCTCAACAGTGGTCTCTTCGGGTAGTTCAACGATTTCATCTGGTTTGGTGTCCTCTATATCTTCAGTCGACTTTTCTTCGGTGACGGTTACAGTTGTGATGGGAGCTTCGTCATCCTTTTCTATTGTTGTGATCTCTGTTACTTCTTGTTTCGGACCTTTCTTCTTCTTGATAACGCGTTTGGTCGTTTTTACGGACTTAATGTCTCCTGTTTCTGTTCGCACTTGTGTCACTTGTACTGTTTCGGGTGTTTCCTCAACGGGTTTAGCTCTGTCTGGTTTGTGTAAGTCTTCGAGAGGTGTGGTCGTGTCGTCAACGATTTCCTCTGTTTTGTGTACTATGACTATGGGTTGTGTATCGTCTGTTTGTTCAGTTGTGATTTCTGTAGTCTCGACCTTTGGACCTACCTTCTTTTTGATGATTCTCTTTGTGATTTTCTTGTGTTTTTTCTTACCATCTGGCGCCGTAGACTCTTCGACTGTGGTCTCCTCGGGTAGTTCAACGATTTCAACTGGCTTGATGTCCTCTATTTCATCAGGTGACTTTTCTTCAGTGACGGTTATAGTTGTGATCGGAGTTTCATCATCTTTTTCAATCGTTGTGATCTCCGTTACTTCTTGTTTTGTTCCTTTTTTCTTTTTGATGATACGTTTCGTCGTTTTTATAGACTTAATATCCCCGGATTCAGTGCGCACTTGTGTAACTTGTACCGTCTCGGGTGCTTCCTCGACAGGTTTAGCTTTATCTGGTTTGTGTAAGTCTTCGAGAGGTGTGGTGGTGTCTTCTACGATTTCTTCTGTTTTGTGTACTGTGACAATGGGTTGTGTATCGTCTGTTTGTTCAGTGGTAATTTCTGTTGTCTCGACCTTTGGACCTACCTTCTTTTTGATAATTCTCTTTGTGATTTTCTTGTGTTTTGTCTTACCATCTGGTGCTGTAGATTCTTCAACAGTGCTCTCTTCGGGTAGTTCAACAATTTCAACTGGTTCTTTTCCCTCTAGTTCTTTAGGCGATTTTTCTTCGGTGACGGTAACAGTTGTGATCGGAGCTTCGTCATCTTTTTCGATGGTTGTGATTTCCGTAATTTCTTGTTTTGGACCTCTTTTTTTCTTGATGATACGTTTTGTCGTTTTGATGGACTTAATATCCCCGGTTTCGGTGCGTACTTGTGTAATTTGTACCGTTTCGGGTTGTTCCTCGACAGATTTAGCTTTGTCTGGTTTATGTATGTCCTCAAGAGGTGTAGTGGTGTCGTCAACGATTTCCTCGGTTTTGTGTACTGTGATAATGGGTTGTGTATCGTCTGTTTGTTCAGTTGTGATTTCCGTAATCTCAACCTTTGGACCTACCTTCTTCTTGATGATCCTCTTCGTGATTTTCTTTTGTTTTAGCTTACCATCTGGGGCCGTAGATTTCTCGACAGTAGTCTCCTCGGGTAGTTCAATGATTTCTACTGGCTTGAGCTCCTCAATATCTTCCGGCGTCTTTTCTTCAGTGACGGTTACAGTTGTGATCGGAGCTTCGTCATCTTTTTCGATAGTTGTGATCTCCGTTACTTCTTGTTTTGTTCCTCTCTTCTTTTTGATGACCCGTTTGGTCGTTTTTATGGTTTTTAAGTCGCCCGTTTTTGTGCGCACTTGTGTAACTTGTACCGTTTCGGGTGCTTCTTCGATAGATTTAGCTTTGTCTGGTTTGTGTAAGTCTTCGAGAGGTGTGGTGATGTCTTCAACGATTTCTTCTTTTTTATGTACTGTGACAATGGGTTGTGTATCGTCTGTTTGTTCAGTTGTGATTTCTGTTGTCTCGACCTTTGGACCTACTTTCTTTTTAATGATTCTCTTTGTGATTTTCTTGTGTTTTGGCTTACCATCTGGTGCCGTAGATTCCTCGACAGTAGTCTCCTCTGGTAGTTCAATGATTTCAACTGGCTTGATGACCTCTATTTCTGCTGGAGACTTTTCTTCGATGACGGTTTCAGTTGTTATCGGAGCTTCGTTGCCTTGTTCGTTTATAACAATTTCTTGGTTTAAAAAGACGTCTTTTACTTTCGTTTTCTTTATTTTCTTTTTTTGTTGTTTTGGCTTTGAGTCTATTGTATCATCTCCAGAGTCTTCTAAAAGTTCAAATATAACAGTTGACTTTTCTTCGTCAAGTAACTCTTCAATTTGAACCTGTGCTTGCATTTTGGGTATGTGTAAAAACTCATCTGGCATTTCAATAGTACTTTTCTCGGTGACGTCAGTCTCAGATGCTTCATCTCCTTCGTACTCTACAATATTTAAATCATTACTGATGTCCGTTGTCGGTTTTCTTGTATCTTCATCTTCTAACGTTTCTTCGATTACTATATCTCCCTGTTCAGAATCAACATGTCTTGTTCTATTTTTCTTTCTTAGAATTGTTCTTTTGGTTTTAATTTGGATTGGTTCTGAATTTCCAGGTGCTTGTACAAACTTTGTTATAATTTCTTCACTTTCTTCTATATCTGATGATTTTGGTGAAGTTTGTGTTACCTCTGAAAATAGTCGTTTTTGTGTTTAGTTTTGATGTGAAAACACAATTTCAATTGAGCGTATTTAAAATGAGTATTTCAAAAAGTGTAGAAATACATGTATGATTGACAGAATAGATTCTAAAATAAACTAGTTTTTAAGAATGTATTCTACAAATGGTTTTTTGTTTTAGTGTTTAAGGGAAGGTAGTTTTCGTGGTGTGATGATGATTGCTTCTTATCTTTTGTTTATAGTCATTGGTGTGCTGTCCGACATTTCATCGAATCCAACTGTGTTACAGGTAAATATAGTAAAATCGCAAGTGATAAATGTACGTTTTTATGTTACAATAGCTGAACGATTTTATTTTATGTCCTATTAATTAGATTATAATTATTTATTTCAATTTGTGAAATGTTATTTGAATTCGTTGCAGTTAACAAAGGTTTTAAGTAACACGCGCTGTGGTTAAAATAGCTCCTACACACTATGCCGGCGGCATGGCCACCGGCACTGCCGCCGGGCAAGCCGCGGCGCGCCCGGCCCTGCCGCACAAAGCCGCACAAAGGATCGCAAAGGAAATGAAGGCGCAAAAGCCCGGTACGTGCCGCACGGCAACTAGTGTGTAGGAGCCAAAAGATGCATCCATTAAACACGGCGTCCGCAATCGTTGCGTGTATTTGTATTGTCTGTATTTTATAAATCATACAGGTTTAGAATCAATAAGTTTTTAAATTAAAATAAATATGTTTCTGCCTTATTACAAAACGAGGAAGCTTATCTTTACACCAAGTTTGAAGTCTACCTTGACTCTTACTAAGTTAAGGTTATTTATACAACACTGATTTAGAAGATTTAGGTCCGTACTACAGAAAGAAATTCAAGCATTAATCTCAGTTCAAAACTAGTTTTGAGACAAGGTTTAATTTTAGAAGGTTCGAAGTTGGCAATATACATCTCTGTTTGAAGCTCGGTTTGAGTCTCGATTCAGCTGAGTATAAACTGATTACCATTCTGAACAGAGAATAAGAACGATGCTCAAGTACTGATTATATTCTTAAATACTGATTGACTGATTGAAGATCAAATTGGACTTGAGGAATGTTCTGCAATACGGACCTTAAACCTGGTAGTAAGATAAACCAAGTTTAGTAATACTTAAAGGAGGTTTAGATGTAAAAAAGGAGGTTTACACCGATTTTGAATTTTGTTATTGAGAATCTGAGTGGCGACTCGTTTCCGGCCTGACGTAGGGCGTGCTTAGGAAGATGAGACAGCGATCATTACCGTAGCACAGCCGGTCTTCTGCATCGAAGTCTACTAATTTACAAGACTTGCAAAGATTTTCTTTTGTTAAATCAAACGTTTGTTAAATAGTAGACTTGATCTCCTGATGTGTCTTGGTGGTGGTATTGAAAAATATGTAAAATGATAAAGAAGATGTGAATGAAGACTGACTGATTGATTGACTCACTTATCAGTAAATTCTGTTAAAATGGTTACCTTAGCTAGTAACCTCGTTTTGTCAAATTATAATGAAAGGAAACATTTAAGTCCAGGCTCTAGGTAGTACTTTGCAAAAGATTGTTTTTTTTGCATAAGTGTAGCCCATCAGCCGTTAATGTTTTTTGTAGAAATAATTTGATCAGTTATATAAAGTTTATTTATTTTATATGAATAAACAGTTCAAAAGCTATTCGTAAATAAATACCTATTTTGTTTGAACATTTGTTTTTTAGCAACTTGTTACACTGTGGCAAGCCTAAAATTTTCCTTTAATCTGTGGTTTATTTACTACTAATCTTTATAACTACATTTTAATCAGAATTTTTAGCTTTAGGAGATAAGTAGTTGATGATGGTATTTTTTATGTTTTTAAGCTATATACAACATGTCCCAGAATTAACGCACACCAGCAAACACCCCAATTAGAATATTATGTTATAATCATAATACATACACTAAGTGTTTACTATTATGTACAAAACATTCTTTATTTATTAAATTAGCTATACTGATTGTGGGAAAATTATGGTCACATTACAAATCTACGCACACGTATCTACGGTCGACGGTGTGACTGTTATATACATATATGGTTTTATTTATTTGTGGGAAAAATCGATCCTGAACAAACTTTCATAATGTTCGTTAATTCAGTTACACATTGTATGAGAAATATCTATAGAATCCAACTATTCTGGACTTTGGCTATGTGCGCGTCATCAATACCGAACATTATGCCAAATAGCCAAATTTGAGGAACTTCCCCACGATACCTACATAGTTTTTGAGAAAAATCTCTGTGTCAGACAGACTAACAAAACGTGATCTTGATTATTGATGTTTTGTTTTTCCATTTTAGGCATATAACCTAACTAAATGGCTTAGACCGATGATTATTTCAGCACTACGAACCTGAGACAAGCAAAACAACTGATAATGTTGAAATTAAAGATTAACTATCCAAAATTGAAGTTTTCAACATAATATTTCTGACGGTACGACGTATATATAATAAATTAACTGACAAACTATTAAAATTAAAATATATTTAACCATACCCAACTAAAATTATTAATAAACTAAAATGTGGCTTTGGATAATTCCTCCGCATTAAAGATTAATTAAACTAAATAA
Source organism: Agrochola macilenta (assembly GCA_916701695.1). Lineage (NCBI taxonomy): Eukaryota > Metazoa > Arthropoda > Insecta > Lepidoptera > Noctuidae > Agrochola > Agrochola macilenta. The sequence continues at coordinate 23,632,911 of OU753552.1, read as the reverse complement.
AAAAAACTACCTGCGTAGTCAACAATTTTTTTTAAATAACAGATACATATGAATACATGCTAACGCGAGTTTTAAGTGGTCTTCCTCTGTCTTAACAATGTCCTACATAAAATACAATAAATAATATAATATGTATACCACATATTATATTATTTATTAAATGGTTTCAAATTTTTTGAACCTTAAATAATATTTCGAATTACAAAAAAAATAAAAAAAACTCAGTTTCCTTGAGCACTACTACTGTTTTATCAATACCGTTTTTGGATTTTTATTTATGTGCCACTGAAATCGTCAGGTTTGTTGACGGACAGACTCGCGTTTTAAACCTGACTGTTTAGTTTAGGGTTTACTTATAACGTAGCGAATATGGCCATTTTTGCCGTTTATAACCGGCAGACCCATTTTGATTTTTTGGTAGTAACATTCTATTAATCTCTCAAATACATTGCAAATTAGTTTTGTATAATTTAGAAGCATTTTTTAAATTTTTGTAAATGTGAGTATGTCATGCTCACTTAAATGTCTCGCTGATGGTGGCGAGGGTGTTAGATCATTCGGTTCCCTACAAAATGTTTGAGCTGGATGGTGCTGATCCACGCGTCATGTTCGTGAACGGGCGCCGTCAGTTGTGACTGGTCATCTCTTATCTGCCATGGCTTATTTTTAATCTTATATTTTGAATTGTTTTGATTATTTTTTGTACATTGTTCTCACATATAGAAGCAACAAGAATAATGTACCCAGGATTTTGTAATTTTCTATATTTAAAAGAGTGTCCTTGGAGTTTCTTGCCCGTTCTTCTCCATAAAGATCTACGTTTTGGAATGGGCAACTAGCTTCAACTTTCTGACTAACTGACGCGACTATTTGACAATTCAAAAGTGCCTGTAAATGGTTTAATTGAAATAAATGCTTGAGTTTGAGTTTGATGTCAATGGTCCACTATTAGTTTTTACCAAGATGTAGTTTGGAGTAACGGTTTTGCTTTCTTGGTATTTTTTTAAATCGTTACCATTATAAAACTGGCCGTACAGTCTCCGCAAGCACATGTGAGATAAGACCACCAAAAAATTTACTTAAAAATGCTTTTTGTTAAACTTACCATGAATTTGAGATTCTTGTTCTGTGATTAAAATTCCATGATGATCCTCATCAGACGTGGTAATTTTACTCTCCAATAACTTTGGCTTCTTTTCGGAGTACGGCACTGCTTGTTCATCGACAAATTCTGTAGAAATCTCAACTTCATTGGCGATTGTAAAACTTTTTCTTATTTTATGTGATTTCGTTTCTGGTAAATGTAATTCAGTTTCATGTTGAAGACTTTCACTGTCTGTAATTATTAGTGGCGTTACACTAGTTGTTGTAATTTTTGTGGTTTCAGTCTGTGTTTTTGGTGTTATTAAATCTTTAACTTGAGTTTCTGCTACGTTTTCAGTGCATTGTACGTGTGTTAATAATGTTATAGATTTTTCAGCCTTAGCAGATTTTATTTGGTCTGTTCTGAAAGTGTCTTGTGAATCTTCTTGTGTAATTTCGTCAACAGTTATACTTTCTGTGGTATTCAAAGTTACTGATGCTTTTTCCAGAGGTGCTACTTGTTCAAAGTTTGAACTTATTTCACTTTCGTGTACAACTACAGAACTTTGGCTAATAGGTCGCATTTCAATGTGTTTTCCACTAACGTTTATTTCTTCACGTTCTAAAGATTTTATCGATGAAATATTCTCATCGACAACAATTTCAGTTTGTTCAATTGGTTTCATTTCTAACAGTTGTTCCGTTACTTCTTTGGTTGGTTCATGAATGACATTCATGTCCCATGGTGTTTCTTCCGTGACATTTTCAGTTACAATGTAGGACTTGTGAGCTTCAACGTCTAAAGACGCTGTATTAATATCTGGTTTTAGGAAACTAGGTAAATCTTCAATTTTTTCGACAATATCTGGTTTAATGTTATATATTTCTTGATGGGTAATATGACTTTCATCTGCTTTTTCCACTTTTTGCTCGTTTGGCTTATCAAAAGATTCTGGTTTTTCTCCTGTTATAATTTCAAATTGCTGAATTGATTTCATTTCCGTTAACGCTTTTTCAGCGGTTTTATAGTTTTCTTCACGGCTCAATATTTCATCAGAAATTTCTTGCACCATATTTTCAGAAGTAGTATAGCTTTTGTGTAATTCTAGTTCGTATCGACTTTCAGTTTCTGTAGGTTCAAAGTTGTCATCAATACTTTTTAAGCTCTCGATTGGATGAGGTTGAATATTAATAAGTTCTGTAAGAGTATCTTGCTTCTGCGAAGCTTTCTCATCTTTAGTAATTGTGTCTTTTAAAATTTCATATTCTTCCAAAGGTACAGTTTCTGTTGTGGTGATGTGGTTGATTGGTTTTATATCCACTTTTTGTTTTCCGCTTATTGGAGCGACTTCATGAGGCATGTCTTGTTCTTTCTCTTCTCCAACGGTATCTGTTATAGTAATATGTTGTTTAGGCTCGATTACAATTCCAGGTACTTCTTGCTGTGGTACTTTCTCTTGGGATAAAGTTACTTCCGATTCTTTTAAAGTTATTTCCTCTATTTGAATAGGTAAATTAGTGATATATGTTTCTTCAATTTGTTTGATTGAACTTATTTCTTTAGTGTCTATCAGGTTTTCTGTCTCACTTATTTCAACTTCCGTTACTGTAAGATGTTGACCTACTTCTAAGTTAACTGAAGGAACAAGTTCTTTAACTTTTTCAAAAGCCTTTAATTCTGTTGGTCTTTCTTCGTAGTTTGTCTCTTGTACATGAAGTGGTTTAACAGCTTCTATAGTAATGTCGCCAATTTCTGTTTTTTTATTGCTAACCAAATCCATGTTTTCTTCAATTTCTGATACTTCTAATAATTCAATATTTATATGTTTATGTGTGGTTAAGCTTACATCGTTTGTTACGGCCTTTGGTATTTTATTTTCTTGTAACGCCTCTTCTTTTTCTGCTAATATATTTTCTGATATTTTTAAGCAATCCCTTGGCTCCACACTTATACCTACTTGAACTGATTTCATTTCACTAAGAGACTCTAATATAACCTCTTTTTCACTGGAAATCGTTTCATTAACACCAATGCTTGTATGCAATGGCATATCAACCGTAGGTTTTATTGTTCTAGTCTCCGGTATTAACCCTTTTGTTTGGAAAGCTTCTTCTTTGTCAGAGGATGTAATTTGAGTTATATTAACGTAATTTTTAGCTTGAAAACTTAAATTGACCGTCTCACCTTTAATCGGAGCCATTGTTTCCAGTGATTTTTCTGATTCTGTAACAATTGTTTCCGTAATATCAACAGATTTTTGCTCTTCAATAACACCTGTGGATTTTCGTTCAGTAATCACATCTTTTTCATAAGTATCCTCGACTTCACAAACAAATGGTTGTATTTCTTCGATAGCTTCTTGCACTCCATGTGTTGTTGTCGCACTTGTAAGTGTATTTTTAGGTGTATGGAAATCTTCAACGTCTTGACTGGTTAGCACTTCTGTACTTAGTATAGACTGTTTTTCACTAATTGAGGAATGAGCGGTTGTAGAGAAAGGTTCTGGTAGTTCACTCAGCGTATTCTCTTTTTCAACTGTTTGTATTTCTGTGATTTCTTTAGCTGTTGTTTCAATTATATTTTCAGTCGCTTTGTGTGAATCTGTTTTAGTATCTATTAAACTCGTCTCTTTTTCACCGACTAATACTTCGGTCCTATGTATGTGTTTCTGTAGATCATCACGAGTCAATGAAGCCTTTGATGTTTTGACAATATTATCCGCAAAGTGCTCAACATTACTTGAGACTATTACTTCAGTATCAATGGAACTACTATATGGAACATAGCCAATTAAAGCATCGTGTTTTGGTTGTAATGCTTGTGCGTCAAATTCCTTTTCTTTGTCAATAGTTTCAGTATAACTTGTTATAACAGCTTCAGTTTCAGTAATGTCTCCACTAATAGTAGATGTAATCAGCGGCTGTTCATGTATCAAAGATTCACTTTCACCTAGTATTATTTCTATTTGTTCGAATGTATTTTTGAATATAGGAGTTATGTTTGAGTTTTGTAATACGATTTTCTCATCCTTAAACTCTTCAGGTATTTCACTTGTTATAACTTCTTCAGTATGAGCAGTTTTTCCATATATTTCATCAATTTTGGGCAATGCCTTTTTGTAATCCATTTTTAACCTATCGGTATCTTCAATATTATCAGAATGTGAAATAACTTCTGAAGTTTCTAAGCTTTGTTGGCAAATTATAGAGACCTCCGCTTTTTGGTTATCAGGTACTTTTCTTGCTGATAATATATTTTCCTGTTCTATAGCTAGTTTTTCGTCATACTGAGGTGCTTGTAATGTTGAAAGAGATATTACGGGTTTTGTCAAATTATCCGTCTCTTTCTTAACAAATTTTTCTTCCGATGAATGAACCATAATTTCCTCTTGACATATAGCTTCTGTTACTGTAGCTCCTTGTTTAGCATTAGCCCATGATAAATTATTCATACTTTCTATAACTTCGGGCGCAATTTCAGTTCTATTTTCTTCAATTAAAATTGCCTGATTAGAGTCAATATTAAACGACGCCAAAACTGTATTCGTTTTAAGATTAGTATCTAGTTCATTTTCTTTTTCGTTGTAATTGGTTGTGCTAACAATTAATTCGTTATGAGCAATGTTTTGAACACTGGCTTTTTTTCGTGCGTCTTTAACAATGTCATCCGTATAACCGACACTGGAATCTACTGTGACTTCCGATAGTACAGCAACCGGCCGCCCAGTAATGTCTGTAGACGCGGTAAATGTTTGTGGTAGTGTTGTAATATTATAATCACTTTCTTTTTCATGCTGCATTATTTCCGTAACCTTAAGACTTTCTTCAGTTGGAATTATCTCGGGATTTAGATACTTTAAATCAGGTTGTACATTGTTTTGCAAAACGGATTGACTGTCTAAAGATTCATTTTGAGATATTTGCAAAGGAATCAAATTATTAGAAACGATTTGTGCTTCTTCATAATTTAGAGTAAGCGTATCAAGATTTGAAAGAGTATCACGTGAGGTTACTTCCGAAACTACTGCAATTTTACGATCTGAGTCTATCTCCATCTTTGCAAATGTAGTTGGCTTTGGTTTATCGGCATCGAGATTTTGTTCACTTAAGCTTGTAACAACTTCTGTTACATTTAAACTTTCTTTGCTAATAAAAACAGCTTCAGCTGCACTCTGCAAAAATCTATTTTCTTGCAGCTGTAGAAGCTGGTCCTCTACATTTGTTTGAAGAACTGTTATTTCTTTTTGTAAATCTCTTGTCTCCGATGCATTTTCAGACAAATTTGGTTGTTCGGCCATAAAATCAATTTGATCAGCTGTATTTACTTCTTCAGATAACGGAGTCTTCAAAGGATGGCTAGATGCTGACTGAGCGTGCACAGTTTCAGGTATTTTATTTAATGTTAACTTATTTTCACATTCAGAAGATTCAGTTTCAGAAACATTTATAGATAAATTCGGAATTAGCGATGAAAGTACAACCTCGGGTTTTCTTGATGTATATTCTTCGGTAGATTCTTTGTCATGTATAAGAGGATATGTGACAATTTTAGCACTAGAAGTTATAACGGTTTCTGTTGCAGAGTCCTCTACAGGCTTTTCGGATGGTTTGATCTCATCAGTAGAAGTCATTCCTAATGTCTCGGAAGTTATAACTGGCTCAAATGCCTTAAAATCGAAATCAGCTTTAGCTGTTACTTTATCATCTTTTAATACGAGATCTTTTTCACTTTCATGAACATTGACTTCATGTACAACATTTTTATCTAAAGCTGATATTGCAATGTCAGCATGAGAACCAAGGGTGGATCTTGTTTCTTCCAACGTAGTCTCCGAATCGTGAACACTGGTTTCTAAATTAAATGTATGTTGAAGTTCATTGATACCGACACTAGCATTTTTAAGAACTACGGTATCAGCTAGAAATTCTGATTCTTTTATGTGCGATGTTGTGACTGTGTTATGCAGGCCGGTATGCAACATTATGTCGTTACTAACTGAAACTTGGGCAGGCATTTCTTTTGCTGAAAATTCTCCTTCTTTTTCGTGTAGTTCTTCGATAGATATAAATAAACTATCTTTCGATGCAATGTCTATATTCGCTTCCTGTGCCGGTGGCAATTTAAGTGCTGATAGAATGCCTTCCCGTTCTTGAACATTGTGAACTTCTGTTACAACTTGATTTGAAACGAGAACATCTTTACGTGCCATCTCTGTGGGTACAATCAACTCAGGATAATATTTTCCAGACTTATCTTCAACAAACACTTCTCCAACTTGTATTGATTCTAATAAATTGAAAATGAGTTTAGACGTTGCTGCTTTTTCGTTTACTGTTTCTACATCGCTCTCTTTCATTTCTTCATTAATTTCAAGAACATTTAGACCCACCAAAGGTGAAAATGCAACAGTAGCATTTGATTTTTTCGTTGGTGACTCATGAAGTGGTGACTCTTTCATAGATATTATTTCCTCAGATATGTTTAGTGCGTCTTTTAAAATCATAGTAGTTTTCGCATTTTCTGTATGATTTTCCTCTTTTGTAAAGTCTGATGTAGACATGTTGGCATGAATTTCCGTTGTTACAAATGATTCTGCTGGTACAATACCTTTGTTTGCAATATTTTCAGTAGCGCTTTTACTAATTTGGTAGTCATCTACAGAACTACTTATTTCGACTTCTGTTACTACTAAAGGCTCAATTTCATTTACTGATGGTTTAATTGTTAATTTAGCATTTTCTTTAATTTGCAACTGTGATTCCTTTTCATGGACTTCTTGTACATCGGCGATTAAAGAATAATTTGTATCAAATTTCAGGTTTGCTGTAACATCGGTAATTGTCTTATCAGAAAGAATATGGGTCACCTGGCTAGCAGGTACTATCTCAACCTTGTTTTCAGAAATATCCGTGGCAATTGTAGTAAGGTACGGTATTTCATCTTTCTCAAGTACACCGGTTTCGTCCTCAATGTAATGTTCTTGTTTTTCCTTTGATTGCATGGTTTTTAGGGTAACTAATTGTTCTTTTGTTGACGTATCTTCTAATTGCTGTTCTCCAATAGATATTTTCTGTTTAGTGTGTTTTTTGCGTTTGACTTGTTCTCTTTCTTTGGTATCTGTGAAATTATAGTATAGTGTTTGAGGTGAATTTGATTTGGAAAACATAATAAGTAAATTATAATGTTAAAAAAATTGGCATGTGTCTTTATTTAAGCTGACATATAGTAGGTATATTGTATTATAAGTTAAAGTTATGTTAAATTATATACATGAACATAACTAATGTTAATACTTACTTTAATTTCTGCTTGAGTCACACGTCATTAAAATAAAGTAATTATTATTGAAAATTAAGCACATTCTTGAAGCCAAACGAAGTATTTAAATGCTGTATAGAATAAAATGACACACGATTAAGCTGGTTTTATATGCGAAAACAAATTTAACACTTTGCATTCTTCTGAAGTATGTGTCAATACAATTTTAATAGGAAGAGAAATCTGTTAAATGATGCATAGTGTTATATAGGACGATGTCTATCCTTGACTGATGTGCGGTTGACTGTACCTTATAGAACAACCCAACATCACTTGTTGCCGTTGTATATATGAACAGATAAAAAAAAACAGACTTCATTTTCATCCACTGCAATGGAATCTCCTAAGGGAGTCCCCATTAAGAGATTCCATTGCAGTTGTTGAAAATATCTCTTTCGTAGTATAAGGCATAAGTCATCGGATGACTTATGTCAATTATACAGTTCCATACATTTTGGCTTTTAAGTCTGTTTAGAATAGAACGAATTTTAAACGTTTTTTACACAACAGGAATTAAATAAAAAATACGGGCGCCTCATATTCAGTTGAATTTCTTTTAATTTGAGAATATACGAGGTACCTATCTATAACTTATGACATGTTGTCAATTAATACAAATAGTCGCCAGTGTCTAGGTAATAGTACTTGTAGATAGCTCCTTATATGTGGGATCATGAGTATGACATCGTCCTACTCTACACTGACATCTTAGGCAAAGTGGAAAATTGTACTTAAGTACCTAATTTGAAGAGAAAACTTTTAATGTCTTCACGCATTGTCTATGCATGGAAACATCTTTTTTATAAGTATTTATTTCTTCTACCCTGTATAAGCGATAAATGAATAGTAGAAAGTGTAAAATTCGTCGTTAGATAAGCCGTCTGCAGACATTTTTAATGCTAAGTACCATCAAAATATATCTGTGTGTTTTCATGCTACTAGGAGGCATAAGAGCGTTTCTACAGAAAGTAGCAACGTCGCAAATAGGTATCAAATATTTCGCTGTTTTGATTATATTACTGTATAGAAATAAGAAATGTGACTAACTAGTGAACTAAAATATTGATTATGAAATGCAACAATTAATATCGTAACACCGAATATTTTGTTTTAGATGTAAAAAAAAGTATTTGGAAACTTTCCAAACGCCTTGTATGTTTAAAACATCAAATTCAGTGTTATACCTAATTGCAATATTCTAGTTCACTAGTTAGTCATATTTGTTATTTTCATACAGTAATATTGCCAAATTAATCAAAGCAGTTAAATATTTGACAGCTATTTACGACGTTGCCAACATTTTGGATGAACACTCTTTCTCTCAATTCTTATTTGCCATGAATTAGTATCAAGCGCCTTTTAAGATAAAAACTATAAGTATATTATTTTCGTGTTCTATATAATTTTTGTGCGTTACTTCAAAAACATCAAATGTGAATTTGCTTTATCTATTTAATGTTAAATCATATTTATATTATAACTATAAACTATGCTGTCAGACGTTGCGCTCCTAGTCTTTTTCATGGACGAAACTTTTTAAGATCTTTTTACGTCCAAAAACTTCATTTCCATTAACTGTGCAAGAAATCTTTAAAAATACATCCTCAAGTTTTAAAGCGAAGAAGCGACGATACAATAATAAAATCAACACACTCTGTTTTAATTTTTGGAAATGTTATGTAAAGTCAGAGCAATTAAAGTTAAGAAAATTGATTATCCAATAAAATTATATGTCTACTCCAAACACAGTCACAGTCATTCTTTGACAGTTGTTTGAAATGGCTTTAACACGGCAAACTGACTTAGGACGTCCATTAGCTTAACAACAATTTTTTTGTTCATAGTTTGGTCAATTCTTGGCTATTAAATTAAAGCAGAAGAGTACACTCCATTCCATCGCGACATTTTAGCGTAAAAACATTCAAAGCGTGAGTAAAAAACTGCCGTAATATATTATGTATTAGTATTTATATAAACTCACCTTGATCAACTTCTGTTATTTTGGTAGTATCTAAAACAAATAATATTTAATCTATATCAAAATTTCCCTTTTGTCATTCATCATCCATCATTCTTTAAGCCGGAATCTTATAAACGGTGCAGTGCAAATTGTATCCATTAATATTATCGACCCATATTGTACTTCTATCTTTCTATAATTATCATAATCAGCCGATAATGTTCCCACAACCCTCCTCTCTGTGAGAGGGAGTGTACGGCCCACTCCCTCTCACAGAGAGGAGGCGTGTGTCCACCATGCGGGTCCATTGCAGATTTATAGATATCACGTACCTAATAATAAGTATGTATAGATGTCACATACCTAATAATAAGTATGTATAAAATACAATATTCGGTTGCGTGCATAGCAATGTTACCTTTTATAACTGTAGCTGTATGTATTTCTGCCGTCTGTTCAGCTGATGATTCCACTATAACCTGTAAAATAGCAAGATACAAGATTTCAGATATGAAAATGAGTTTCATCCTGTCAACAACAATTTGCTTCGCATTGGTTTGCTTCGTCGATACTTTATTATACAGTTTAATTAAGTAATTGGTGGCGACTCGCAATGCTCTATTAACTATCTGATAATGGTTAGAAATTTAAATAAATATGTACCTCTTGCGCCTCTTTTTGTTCCCAGGAACGTGGTTTAAAATCTTCTGGATAGAAATGAGCAATCACTTCTTCGACTGACGAATGTTTTAATTCCACCATTTTCAAGAAAGCCCGGAATCCAACTTTGGCTGCGATTACATCTTCATCCTGAGTAGTTTCTTCCGTAAGTACTTCGGTAATAAGTGCGCCATGTCCTTGTCGTTCTACTAAACGAACTAAAGCTGACTGAGATTGTGGAACTCTTAATGCTGGGAAATATTGAGAATCATACAGACTTTCTATTTGTTCTGTCGTGAGGCCGTTTCTCATCATGAAACCTATTTTAGCTAATTCTCTTAATGGTGATTCACCAGGACCAAACTCTTTAGCGTTAATTACTTCTAATAGTTCATTAATCTCTGCAACAACTCGTGAATCACCCTCTACCATTCTGATAATACCTTTTTGGGTTTCATATGAGTCTTCAAATGGCTGTACCATTTCTTCCTTTTCTGGTTGCGACGAAATTAAATATTCTTGTGGAGTAACGATCGGCTCTGCTTTTTCTTCCCTTGGTTTAGATCTCTCTTTTTTATCAGATTTTTTATAAGTTGCAACATCCACGGTTTCAACATAATCAGCTTCAGTAACGACTGTTTTTGCTTTGTGTTTATCAATTTTTTTCACTGTTTTGGGTTTTTCCATAACCTCTACTTCTTCTGCAACAACTGCAGAATCTATGACGTCTTCTGTAACCTCAGTAGCAGTTTCTTCCTTAACTATTGCTTCTTCACGCTTAATGACTTTTTCTTTTTTATCTTTCTGTTTAAGATGTTTTGCTTTTCGTATCTTGTCTGCACTATCGTATACTGTCAGCTTAGCTTTAGTAATAGCCATACCTATGTCACTTACGGCTTTACACATGTATGTCCCTTCTGAAGCTTTTACACACTTTTTAACCGTGCATGTGGTACGATTATCTTTGTTTTCGATTGTATAGCGTTCATCTGTTCTTATGACTTTGTCGTCTTTGTACCAAAGAATTTCTGAAATAAAAAAAAGTTTGTATTTAATCCTCTTCCATAATGGCGACTCGTAAGTGCCAATTAAAATATTATTCTCGACAGATAACAATCTTCTTTCTAAGTAAGCTAGCAGCTAACACGAGTTAAATTACATACTAAAATATACTACCTTCTATTAAAAACACGTTGATTTTTTATGTTTTACTATCTTAAACAAGTTGCAGTTTTGGTATATTCTTTAGTATCTAAGTAACTAAAACAATTATCAAGTAAAGAACCCTGTGAATCATGAAATGCATTGCCATCATAATATACCTGGGGTAGGATTTCCACTGTATACAGCTTCGAAAGTGACGGTTTCTTCTTCGTCAACACGTTCTCCTAGTAAGTCTTTCACAAACGTAGGTACTGCTTGAGTTGCTGTAACCACAAATAAGTTGGTATTTATTTATTACAATGCAACTACAACAGGTAACAATCACAGTATATCACTAGATTCACATTATAGGTTTCGACCTGATTATCACCCAGAGCGTAATCGCACAACATGACTAGCAAAAACAATAATAAAGAAGACAACTACAGTAAAAAAACTTAGTTCACAAAATTACAGCTGCAAGGTCTGTGCGTCTGCCCTCCAACACACTTCTACTTAGGCAGCGAATGTGTAGGAGACCAAACACGCCAGGTTAAAGTACATACATAATTGACACAAAGTTACATTATATAAAGAAAATAGTTTAAAATGTTACAAGATTAAAAAGAAAGAGTATAACATACTTTGGCGGTGGGTATTAACATACTTTTAAGATTGAAGTAGGTATGTATAACGTTGAAATTTAATTATTGATTTAATTAAAGTTATTTAAGCATTCACTACCTTTTCTTGCTATCGTAAGTAAGTTTTTTTTTTCTCTTTATTTATTAGGGATTTGCACCATTAACAGGTCATGTTAGCCCACCATTTCCTTAAGTACTTACAAGTACAACATTTTCTTAAGACTATTAAATATAAATTTATAAATAGCCTTAACCTTTATTGCTTGCAGGGTAAGACAGAAAATATTGATATTTATCTAAATCGAATGCATTTAATTTTATTTTTTAATACAAATTATTGCGAATACAATCTATAAGGATAATAAATGTTGGTCATCTTCTGGTTTATTACAAATAATATACTCGTAGTTAGGTGAAAGGGATTTCTTCATTTTTTTTGTTGTTTTTTTGTTGTACATGTCCAGATCGTATTCTACGTTATCCGAGGAGGCTCACATTGCATAGTTTTGTACCATATTTGTTTTTCTCGAGATCTGCCAGTCTATTCTGTGAAAATCTCACCGTGAAAACTTAGGTGAAGTGTGTGTGAAGCGAGCTGTCATTCCACCTAATGCTAGAGATTGACACTATTGACAGATCACTTCACCTTAGTTTTCACGGTGAGATTTTTGCAGAATAGCTCGGCTGATGTTAAAATGGTCTTTCTACTTTCGTTGCCATAAAGTCTTGTACCGTGAAAAATATTCTGAGTTATCAGGAATTATGAATACCTCGCTTCCGTCTGTATACGATCTTTTAGCTAAAATGTCAGCCTCCTCATTACCTCTCAAGCCAACATGTGAAGGCTAATAAGTTATTTTGAAGAAATGAATTTTAATAGATATATTTTGCGTCGAGTATGTAGGTACCTACGTTGTTTTCCGACGGCCATCCGTAATTAAGTACGGCTGTCAAAATGAATATGTGTTACCTTTTAGCGCCGCTTGTAATTCCTCCATGTGTGTAACCCATTCTGGTTTTCGGTATTCCTTGGTTCCAATTATACCTTTAAGATAATACAAGAACATGTTTAAATGTTTTATATGTACCAACAGAATGTCTGAAATAGTAGGTAGTTCTCGATTCCGTATTGTAAAAAATGGTTGTATAACAGAGAGTATACAATTATTAAATGAAGCACAAGGAAATAATCAAACTGATTCGAGTCCCATGAACAACACATAATGCAACATGGGACGACCCCTGGCACCAACCAATTCGTCATTTGATTTTATGTTAATGACGGTTTCAAAACCTGCTTCAATTCGCGCAGCACATTTCTGTTGCTGTACGTACACATTGGTCACTGCATCTTAACCAACCTATCAAAATTTTATTTTACAAAGTTGAGAGGGACTGCTCTGTTCGGTTTTATATCGTACTATAAGTGTTTAGTGTAAACAGTATATGTACGTAAGTATGGGCTCGAAGGAAAAGGAACCATGGGTGGGTACATAAGAATATTCATATGTCATATATTGTTATAATCAACCCACTGAAAACTGCTGCAACTGTAAGCATACAATTTGAATTAATATACAACTTTAAAATATGTATATTCTAAGAAGAAATAAGTTAATAATACTTACTTTCAACAGAAAGTGCTGCAATTGTCGAAGTTACTCCCAGAGGATTAAATGCTTCAAATACTATTTCCCCGGTGTCGTCTTGGTATACTTCAGGTATAATTAATATCGAAGTGCCATCTTCCATTTCCTCAATTTGATATTCTTGCGACTGAATTATCTCCACGCCTTGTTTGAGCCATCTTACTTGAGGCTTGGGAATACCTATAGCCTTCGCTTCGAACCTACAAAAATATTAGTAATTGCTTATGAACAAACACCAAAATTCTCATTCTCATTCCCGCTTTATTCTTAGATTACGCAACAACTCGGGGTACACATAACGTCGGAAGAGCTTTCTTTGCTGTAGACAGGGCATCCAAAGGGCAAACATTTTGAGAAGCAAGCCGTTGGGGAAGTACAATACTATCTGAATAGGTACGTGACGCCCCGGAAACATGCCCCCGACGCGAAATGCTGTGGCCTCGGTATATGAAAAGTACTTAATTGTCCGTGCACACAAGAACACTGCAATTTTTTTTTGCCAAATGTTAGTGCTCTACGCTTGTCCAGGCGCACTTGCTGAAATCCACTGCCACCCTGCATTTACAAAATCTAAAAAAATAAACTCCACTGATGCAGCGATTAACAAGGCCACCACCTTAGACCAATTATATAAAAAGTACCACTGATAAAAAGAAGTAGCTGCATATTGTGCCATACCTACTTCCATTCAACGACTGAAATGTGAAAGTGTTAGGAACAGATTCAGTGCGGTTTAACTTAAAAAATATATTGGGATCAGCTATGGGAGAAACATAGCATGATATTCTAGTGGTTGCAATAATTGGTATAACCAAATAAGAAATTCATAGCAGACCTGGTTAGTTTTCCTTCTGTAGTAGTAACTACAGTTGGTAATGCTTTAACTATGCGCGGAGCAAATTCCTCTATGTCACTCGTTTTCTGTGAAATAAAGCAGTCACGGTATTAGACTTTTTCAGGCGCTAGGTCATGGCTTTGATGCCCAAGTAATGCTACATTTCAGGAGGATTATTCGGGTAAAAATGACCTAAAACTTATTGTCATATAGATCTACTATATAATTCTCAGGTAGTATTTTTTTGAAGGTACACTATGCCTCCATTTATTACACTGAAACGAACATGAACGTGTAATTTAAAAGTATTTTAGTTAAAGAAAAAACTTTAAATACAAAATATCGAATCAAGGTTAATATGATTCCTTCTTTCTGACCATAATCCAAAAAAAAAAACCGAGATAACTACAGACTTTACATTTTCTGTATTCTCAACTGCGACGGTTAATGAGAACAATGGATACAAAATTTGCAATAAGTTACACCTAGCGCCTAGAAAATTGTAGAACTATTATGTTATATCTTACCTCATCACTTAGTATATCTTCCTCTGAGGCACTAGGCACATATTCGTATGCTAGAAAATAAAACAAAAGCATAGTAAGAATTAAGAATCCGTCCTATAAATAACATTATTCACCAGTGCTGAATTCCTGTGCAATATTCAAGTGTCATACTTTGACCGTTAATGTGTTAAAAATACCCATCTTAGGTCGCTTTACACAACCCAATGAAAGGAATTATACACCCACAACAATAGGATGCGTCGCAGTTAACATTCATGAAGCTCTCTCATAACACAAGCATTTTGATTCCATATTTTAAAACTTAAGTTTCTATCAGTAGGTAAGTAGTAAATCCATCATATGGTTTTACAGTTCTAATAAACGAATGATCAGTAACTTGTAACTATAATTATGTATCACTACGCTTCTTATTTTTAAGATTTGAACTCATTGTTACATTTTGTTTTAATTTAAGCTTTGAATATAATCATTCTCAACACTGCAGTGTCGATTAAAATCCAAACTTCAAATTGTTCTACAGATGCATGGCAAATGTGGTCAATGTTATTAGGTGCCTGAGGTGAATTAATATGAAAAAATCATACACTCCGTATATTTAAAT
Source organism: Agrochola macilenta (assembly GCA_916701695.1). Lineage (NCBI taxonomy): Eukaryota > Metazoa > Arthropoda > Insecta > Lepidoptera > Noctuidae > Agrochola > Agrochola macilenta. The sequence goes on along the minus strand of OU753552.1, from coordinate 23,617,490 downwards.
AAACATGCAAACTATTTTTCATGCAATGATGAAAGTAGAAGTTATATCGCTACCTTCAATCTCAACAGTACATTCGCAGCTACAACTGCCAAAGTCGTTTGTAGCTACACAACGGTATATTCCTGACATTTCGGGGAAAGCTTCTTTTATGCATAATTCACATAGGCCTGATTCTTGTCGGGCCACTGTAATATCTCTAGCTCTTTGAACAGGTGTACCACCATGATACCAATCTATTCGTGGCCAGGGTTGACCCTCGATTTTACAAGAAAGTTTTATTGGTTCCCCATCCATTATTAAAACAGAGTCTAAGGGAGTGATAATTATTGGCGCTTGCCCAATAAATTCTTTATCTTGTTGTTCTAGCAGTGAAGCAGAACATGAAACAGAGCCTGCAAAGTTTTCTGCTCTACATGTAATGACTCCTAAGAAATCTTTGCTTATATTTTCAATACATAGACACGACACGTTTTCCCTGTCTGTTACATATATGTTAGTTAATTTATTTTGTTTAGCATATGTGGTTACTTCTCTTGTGTCTATGAACCATTGGAAGGAAGCGGTTGGACTTGATGTTACTTCAACCTCTAGTAATACAATATCCCCTAAAATAACGGTTTTTGGTCGTAAAGGTTTTATGAAAACAGGTGGCAAGATTTGGTCTTCATCGAATGATTTAAGTAGTTTAATGGAACTTCCTGATTTTGCAACCACGTTATTTTTTTCAACAACCACTTCATATTTCCCTACTTTCTTTTTGTCAACTTTTTGTACTTTTATTGTTGATATCCCATTTTCAGTATGAATAACACAGTCATCACTTTGTTCTAGGAGTTGACTGTTGCGGTACCACTTCACAATGTTATCATCCGCAGGCTCATACACAACAGTCAATTCTAATGTGCTATTTTCCAATATGTTCAAAGCCGTAATTGGCTTAATTATCAATGGTTCCACCTCTGTAAAATAGTGTACTAGTTAATCTAAGTATTTTAAACACCATGAGGTCACATGCAACCTGACAGAATAAAGGGCACCAACTATTGTGACGTTTTGCAATTTTAAGTAAGTTTGTTATAACATGACTTTATTAAAAATAAATAAATAATTAATGTTTCCTTAAAATTCCCATCCCCTAAAGCAATATAATGTGAATAAATACTGATTTACCAATAGCTATATTTTTTTGCTGTAGTTTAGGGGATTGAATAATAAGTATTATTAATAGAGTGATAAATTCCGTTGTATATCACGAGTTAATCTAGAAGTGACAGCAGACATTAGAACTATTTCTATAAGTTTTATTTTAACTTTCTTTGACAAATTGTTAAGTAGCGTATCTGTTTTCGCTGATTATTAAATTTAAGAATTTACAAACAAAATAATTTCTAATGTCTTTTAAGAAAACGTTTGGTGTACTGTTCCCAGAATTCAATCAATATTTTGATATTTACATCGCGTTTGTTAGATACAAATTATGAACGTAACCATGCATCTGTTTGTAATAGACAATTTAAAGGACACATTTTGTTTGAATACCCTATAGTGACCTAACGTATCGTCTTATTTAATTCATGATAACTGGATAATAAACACGTACCTTTCTTTTTATCCTTCTGGATCTGTTTCTTGATTTGCTTCCGTTTAACAACTGTAGTTGTTTCTTCCTCAATTTCTTCAACTGGCTCATCTACTTTAACTACCGTCGTTTCCTGAACGATAGTCTCTTCAACGGACTTCTCTTTTTTCATCTTTTTCTTTTTCGTTTCTTCTGTCTTTACATCAACAGTTACTTTTTCAGTTATGACGGTTTCTTGCTGAACTTCTTCTGAGGTTTCTATTTCAGGAGCTTTTTGCTTAAGAATTGGTTTGAGAACCGTTTCCTTGGCCTCTTCCACTGGTTTCTCTTTTTTGATTGGTTTTAGTTGTACTTCTTCTGGTTTTTCCTCTTCGGGTGTTTTTTGCTTTGGAATTGGCTTGAGGACAACTTCTTCTTTAGGTTCCTCTTCCTTCGGGCGCCTTTTGCCGGTTGGCCACTTGGGCTCCTCGGGCTTAGCTTCTTCTACTTCTATCTTTTCCTTTTTAATTGGCTTTAGTTGTACTTCTTCCGGTTTTTCCTCTTCGGGTACTTTTTGCTTTGGAATTGGCTTGAGGACAACTTCTTCTTTAGGTTCCTCTTGCTTTGGGCGCCTTTTGCCGGTTGGCCACTTTGGCTCCTCGGGCTTAGCTTCTTCCACTACTACCTTTTCCTTTTTGATAGGCTTTAGTTGTACTTCTTCTGGTTTTTCTTCTTCGGGTGCTTTTTGCTTTGGAATTGGCTTGAGGACAACTTCTTCTTTAGATTCCTCCTCCTTCGGGCGCCTTTTACCGGTTGGCCACTTGGGTTCCTCGGGCTTAGCTTCTTCCACTACTACCTTGTCTTTTTTGATTGGCTTTCGTTGTACTTCTTCTGGTTTTTCCTCTTCGGGTGCATTTTTCTTTGGAATTGGCTTCAGGACAACTTCTTCTTTAGGTTCCTCTTCTTTCGGGCGCCTTTTGCCGGTTGGCCACTTGGGCTCCTCGGGCTGAGCTTCTTCTACTACTACCTTTTCCTTTTTGATTGGCTTTAGTTGTACTTCTTCTGGTTTTTCCTCTTCGGGTGCTTTTTGCTTTGGAATTGGCTTGAGGATAACTTCTTCTTTAGGTTCCTCCTCCTTCGGGCGTCTTTTGCCAGTTGGCCACTTGGGCTCCTCGGGCTTGGCTTCTTCCACTACTACCTTTTCCTTTTTGATTGACTTTAGTTGTACTTCTTCTGGTTTTTCCTCTTCGGGTGCTTTTTGCTTTGGAATTGGCTTGAGGATAACTTCTTCTTTAGGTTCCTCCTCCTTCGGGCGCCTTTTGCCAGTTGGCCACTTGGGCTCCTCGGGCTTGGCTTCTTCCACTACTACCTTTTCCTTTTTGATTGGCTTTAGTTGTACTTCTTCTGGTTTTTCCTCTTCGGGTGCTTTTTGCTTTGGAATTGGCTTGAGGATAACTTCTTCTTTAGGTTCCTCCTCCTTCGGGCGTCTTTTGCCAGTTGGCCACTTGGGCTCCTCGGGCTTGGCTTCTTCCACTACTACCTTTTCCTTTTTGATTGACTTTAGTTGTACTTCTTCTGGTTTTTCCTCTTCGGGTGCTTTTTGCTTTGGAATTGGCTTGAGGATAACTTCTTCTTTAGGTTCCTCCTCCTTCGGGCGCCTTTTGCCAGTTGGCCACTTGGGCTCCTCGGGCTTGGCTTCTTCCACTACTACCTTTTCCTTTTTGATTGGCTTTAGTTGTACTTCTTCTGGTTTTTCCTCTTCGGGTGCTTTTTGCTTTGGAATTGGCTTAAGGACGACTTCTTCTTTAGGTTCCTCTTCCTTCGGGCGCCTTCTGCCAGTTGGCCACTTGGGCTCCTCAGGCTTAGCTTCTTCTACCACCTTTTCCTTTTTGATAGGCTTTTGTTGTACTTCTTCTGGTTTTTCCTCTTCGGGTGCTGTTTGCTTTGGAATTGGCTTGAGAACAACTTCTTCTTTAGGTTCCTCTTCCTTCGGGCGCCTTCTGCCGGTTGGCCACTTGGGCTCCTCGGGCTTAGTTTCTTCTACTACCTTTTCCTTTTTGATTGGTTTTAGTTGTACTTCTTCTGGTTTTTCTTCTTCGGGTGCTTTTTGCCTTGGAATTGGCTTGAGGACCACTTCTTCTTTAGGTTCCTCTTCCTTCGGGTGCCTTCTGCCGGTTGGCCACTTGGGCTCCTCAGGCTTAGCTTCTTCCACTATCTTTTCTTTTTTGATTGGCTTTAGTTGTACTTCTTCTGGTTTTTCTTCTTCGGGTGCTTTTTGCTTTGGAATTGGCTTGAGAACAACTTCTTCTTTAGGTTCCTCTTCCTTCGGGCGCCTTCTGCCTGTTGGCCACTTGGGCTCCTCGGGCTTGGCTTCTTCCACTATCTTTTCTTTTTTGATAGGCTTTAGTTGTGCTTCTTCTGGTTTTTCTTCTTCGGGTGCTTTTTGCTTTGGAATTGGCTTGAGAACAACTTCTTCTTTCGGTTCCTCTTCTTTTGGGCGCCTTCTGCCGGTTGGCCACTTGGGCTCCTCGGGCTTAGCTTCTTCTACCACCTTTTCCTTTTTGATAGGCTTTAGTTGTACTTCTTCTGGTTTTTCTTCTTCGGGCGCTTTTTGCTTTGGAATTGGCTTGAGGACAACTTCTTCTTTAGGTTCCTCTTCCTTCGGGCGCCTTCTGCCTGTTGGCCACTTGGGCTCCTCGGGCTTAGCTTCTTCTACCACCTTTTCCTTTTTGATAGGCTTTAGTTGTACTTCTTCTGGTTTTTCTTCTTCGGGCGCTTTTTGCTTTGGAATTGGCTTGAGGACAACTTCTTCTTTAGGTTCCTCTTCCTTCGGGCGCCTTCTGCCTAAAGGCCACTTAGGCTCCTCTGGTTTAGCTTCTTCCACTACCTTTTCTTTTATTGGTTTTAGTTGTACTTCTTCTGGTTTTTCTTCTTCGGGTGCTTTTTGCCTTGGAATTGGCTTGAGAACAACTTCTTCTTTAGGTTCCTCTTCCTTCGGGCGCCTTCTACCTGTTGGCCACTTGGGCTCCTCGGGCTTGGCTTCTTCCACTATCTTTTCTTTTTTGATAGGCTTTAATTGTGCTTCTTCTGGTTTTTCTTCTTCGGGTGCTTTTTGCTTTGGAATTGGCTTGAGGACAACTTCTTCTTTAGGTTCCTCTTCTTTTGGGCGCCTTCTGCCGGTTGGCCACTTGGGCTCCTCGGGCTTAGCTTCTTCTACCACCTTTTCCTTTTTGATAGGCTTTAGTTGTACTTCTTCTGGTTTTTCTTCTTCGGGTGCTTTTTGCCTTGGAATTGGCTTGAGGACAACTTCTTCTTTAGGTTCCTCTTCCTTCGGGCGCCTTCTGCCGGTTGGCCACTTGGGCTCCTCGGGCTTAGCTTCTTCTACCACCTTTTCCTTTTTGATAGGCTTTAGTTGTACTTCTTCTAGTTTTTCTTCTTCGGGCGCTTTTTGCTTTGGAATTGGCTTGAGGACAACTTCTTCTTTAGGTTCCTCTTCTTTCGGGCGCCTTCTGCCGGTTGGCCACTTGGGCTCCTCGGGCTTAGCTTCTTCCACTTCCTTTTCCTTTTTGATAGGCTTTAGTTGTACTTCTTCTGGTTTTTCCTCTTCGGGAGCTTTTTGCCTTGGAATTGGCTTCAGGACAACTTCTTCTTTAGTTTCCTGTTCCTTCGGGCGCCTTCTGCCTGAAGGCCATTTAGGCTCTTCTGGTTTAGCCTGTTCCACGGGTTTTTCTATAGATTTACGTCGCCATACTGGTAACTCATCGTCTTGTGTTTTTGTTTTTTGTTCTTCGCGTTCTTTTATTTTTAATATGGCAGTGTCTTCTTCGTATGTCAATATTTCTTCAGCTTCTTCAGTGTCAATTTTTTTAATTGATCCTTTTCTCACTTGCTTTAAAGTTACATCTTCTATTCTTTCTTTTACCACTTCAGTTTTTTCAACCTTCGTAGGACGCAGTTTGATACTTTCTTGCGTCCAAGGAATCGAATCTTTTCTTTCCTCTCTAATAGTGGGTTTCTTTTCTTCGATACGAGGCTTTCTCCATTGAGGTCCTTTTGTTTGGTCTTCTTCTTCATCTCGGTCAGTTTGAAGTATTGTTACATCCTCCGTAGTGGACAAAGTTTCTATCGTTTTGTCCTCACGTCGAGGTTTCCTCCAAGATTTGGTTTCCAAGTTTTGGACTTCGTTAATAGTGCTAATTTCAGTGTCATCTTGTACTCTCAAAAGGGACGTATCTTCCGTTTCTGTCACTTTCTCCGAAAATAAAGGTTTTGTTGCTGGTTTTTGTTTTCTCCAATGCTTAACTTCAAGACTTTCTTCTTTTGTTTCTTGCATAGTATCTATCTGTGATTGTTTACGCCAGGGTATGTTTGAAACAACTTTTTTTGTCTCTATATCTTGTAAATTTTGAATTTTCAGTAAATTACTTTCTTCTGTAGATTGATATGATGACTTAGTCACTTGTGTTATATCAATATCGTCTGAACTGGAAATTGTAACATCGGTCTTGTCTTGGAACGTCTTCCGAACGGTTTTACGAGATTCTGAAAATTAAAAAGAAGTTATTTACAAAAATACAAATTATCACAATTAGATCATTAATACCATACTCCCGCACTCTCAAACGTCCTTCAATTCCATGAATATAACTGAGATGGCAAGAAGAGTAGCCATTTTATGGCTACGCTTTGTTAAAAGATGTTTTTAAATGCGGAGGTAAGATCTTCTAGAAAAAAAAATGTATGGAAAAAAAAAACATAACCTATGGAATATTTATTTAGAAAGCATCATTCAGTGATTATAATTATAGAAACAAGCAGTGTGTGTTTATTGTTATTTCATTTTTTTTTTATTATTATAGGATGACTCAGCTTTTGTACTCAGATCCATCCTAAGTTTGTAGACAGTTGCTCAAGAAGTTGTTTTCAATTTCCTGCAAAGTGCATGTCCTTACAGAAAACAATATCGATTACTCATCAGTGGGGAAAATGTAGAGTACCTACCTACATTACAATTTAAATAGTTAAGTTTATTATGAAATCAAATAAAACATTTTTAAAGGTAGGAGTTCGTGGCAAAATGATAACTGCCGCATGGGTCGATCGATGGTTAAGCTACGTTTGCTGCAGCCGGTTCGTGGATGGGAAACCATCCATTACATATCTAGACCCTTCAGGCCCCAGGCTAATGTCATTGCCAAAATCTACGAATGACAGTCGTTACGGGTAGTTAGAAGCCCAAAATTCTGACAACCAGTCTTACCAAGGGGTATCGTGTTACCCAGAAACTGGGTTGTGGAGATCAGTCGCTCCATGTAAAATACTGGTATCTAACTGCATCCGGTTAGATTGGAAACCGACCCCAACATAGTTGGGAAAAGGCTAGGCAGATTGATTTTGTCACTGTGGAATACTATAGGACCAAACAGCAGATTTTATTCGCGATTTCATAGTAAAAGTCTTTCATAATGATTTGTACAGTGACCCCTTTTTCCGGTTTTCAGTATACCTACGAGTAATACACCTTGTATAATATACCTACATTAATTGAGTATGACCGCTTACTGAGACTGTTGAAAAGTCGATTACTTCGTTCGCGTCTCGGACTGTCACAAATGAGGAAAAATTACATTTATTTTATGCCACCAATCGTTAAAGTCAATCTAAGAGATTTTATAATAATTTAACAAAATACAATTGTATTAACCATCGACTCGAAAACAAGAAGAAATCTAATCGTAAGAATTTTAGACTCTTAAGCTTCGATTTGTTGATCATTTCCTATCTTACCAAGTACCTGGTACTTGTTGACGGCCCTACACGGTCCAATACAGCGTAATTTGAAAACATTGATTACGCCAATTATTTTTAAAAGAGTAACCGTGTCACCTTTGCCCAGCAGTGGGACATAATATCTAAGTTTACTGAAAAAAAAAACCGTGTTATTTCTTGCCACCTCTTCGCTATAAGAAACGATAATTTAGAACCGTGCTTCTAAGTGCCCATGTAGGTTTAAGTACGAGTATGTGTGTGTAATAATATTTTGAATTTGTATTTGAATCTCTAAGAAATATTGTATGCTAGGCATATTTATTGGGCACGCCGCAATTGTGTCGATAAGTGCCCTCTTTGAGGAGTGGCTAGAGAGGCGCCACGGAGTCCTCACCTTCCGCCTGACGCAGGTCCTCACCGGACACGGTTGTTTCGGGAGGTTCCTGTTCCGCATAAGGCGGGAGGAAACGCCCGGGTGTCATCACTGTGTGAATCGCCTGGAGGACACGATGTAGCATACGGTGGAGGTCTGCACGGCTTGGGCGGAGCACCGTCGTGTCCTCACGGAGGCGATTGGCGGCGGTGATCTCTCGCCGGCCCTGGTTCAGGCCATGGTTCGGAGCGAGAGTACATGGGAGGCCGTCACTTCCTTCTGCGAAGCAGTAATGCTCGCGAAGGAGGAGGCGGAACGCGTGTGGGAGAGGCAAGATTCGCGCCCTCGCACCCCTAGTCGCCGCAGGAGACGTCCCGGGCGTCGGGAGTCGCTAGCCGATTTCCGGCCACCGTAGGCGCGTGCTTGCGGACGGTGAGTTATGGGTAGCTCACCGTGCGCTATGAACCAGGCCCGGGTCGACGGCGCGTTGTGTTCCACGCGCACTTAAAGAGATGTCAGCACCAACTGACGGGGTCCGTTAGGGCCAATCAGGCCTGTCAGGGTTGCGAGTTTGTCCGAAAGGGATATCGTAGCCCCGGCACACAGGCAACGGAAAGAACACGGGTGGGTTTTAGTCAGTAAAAGTCTGACACGCCCTCCGGAGCGGGAGAAGTTATTTGATAATTTACCACCCAAAAAAAAAAGTGATATAATATTTATAATGTTAAGTCAAAAACGTCCGTAAACAAGTTAATATAATAAAAAGAGCTCCCTTAAACACTTCGTTTCTATTTTCAACCGCTAAAAACCGCTTTAATATGTTGGTTTAAAGTTGTTTGTTACGTTTTTTACTTTTATTTTGAGCATCGAAACCAGAGATTTTTCAATTATATATATTTTGAAGGAATTGTCTATCTTAGATTGTTTATCAATGGCGAATCAATACAACGACGCGCCACGTGACAATAAAATAGTCCCAAATCATTAAAAAAAAAAGTGAGCCGTCACGGGACGCCTGGCAGATGTGAAACATCGACATTATTTTGTAAAAGTAATATGCAGAAAAGAACATATTGTGATAGGAACTAAATATGTCATAAAAAAAATCGTTAATAATAATTAATATAATATAATATATATATATATATATAATCGTTAATAACGATAATAATTAACTAATCATTGCACAGTCGATTGCGCATGGCGACGCGTTGCCACACCGTACACACTACTGCATATAGACTGTATATATATACCGTCATATTGCGTGGCGACGCGTCGCCACGGCATGCGTCGCCACGCCAGAAATCGGTTTTACGTGCGGCTATAGATGTTTCACATCAAAAGTGTTTTATTCAAGCAGAAATCGCACTTTCTTACTTACGTTAGTGACATTTCACATAGTAAGTGCCTGAAGTGACGTTAAACGCCACTCATTGTCGAAGACAACGCGTTTTGAGTTTGCGGTCTGTTCTACCAAAAAAACGCAACATAAAATAAAGAATTGTAAAATTAGTAATGCATTAAAAAAAAAAATGGAATTTGTTTCTTGACACAATGTAAATTTAAATAATTAATAAGTTTTGAATTACGTGCATATTCCCTATTAAGACTATATATAAGTATTAATAAGCGCCTAACATGTTCAATAGGGATGATGACTACAAATTTTTTTTAGGCCGTCTTTGAGATTATAAAAAAATATTGAAGACGTATTTTTTTCTTTTTTTACGTACTCTAAAGATTACGGCGATACGTTGAGGTAAAGAGTGCCATGACGTCACGAGTATGTAGATTTTATACATACTAGTGACGTAGCGACGCCCACTCCCCAACTTAAAATGCGTTTTATCTAAGTAATTTTTTATTAATATGATAAAGCAAAAAATACGTGTCTAATTTTTTTGTTATTATCTGAATGACGGACTTTTTTTTTATCTTGGCATCGTCCCTATTAACCAAGGATGCGGTGACTGCTTGTGCGTCGTATGGCTCTCGGGATGGACGCAAATAAACCCGTTGCTAGCCATATCCCTGTTTTCGTTGGCGTGCTTCTTGTTGCGCATTTTTGGCTGAGCGATTTATGTCTACAACAAGGTACTAGAAAAAAAAAACCACCCGACTTCCGAAATTAAGTAATTTTTCACTTTGTAGTGCTTTTTCGGAAGTCAGTTGTTTTTTTTTTTTTTTAATAAAGCATCAACAGTTGACTGTATGACAAAAATGCGGCGAGGGGCGCCGCGTCTGTTGTCTGTCTGAACGTAATAAACACAAACACTTCCGAACGGCTTTTCATACGGTTTTCACCTTTTCTCCAATGGACGGAGTGATTCATGAGGAAGGTTTAGGTGTATAATTAATTAAAGGTTTGTGTAAATTGACAATGATTGTTGAAGATGGCGGAAAAGTCATGCCACTCCCGCTTTACTGGCGTGCGCCGCTTATACCAATAGAGTTATATGAAAACAATAGCTATCTATTACTACTACTACTCTTACATTTTCAAATATTTGCAGGATTGGAAATAAAATACATTAAAAATATTCCAAGTAGGATAAACATCAGTTACATTTTAATTTAAGCCACATTCTCGACGCAGCAGACTGAAAAGGCACCACGACGGAAAAAAAAACGGGACATAGGTATATGCTCTGCTACCCGTGCGAAACCTGGGCGGGTTGCTATTTCTTAACAATTTACATTGTCACGGAACGACATGGAAGCGAATTTTTGTAACGAAATTATACATCGCATAATGAACTTTATGTCAATTGTGTAGCTTACAAGCTAGATACGAGCCAAACAACAGGTCGCGCGTCTTCCAGAGAATTCTTGCGCATTCTTGGGAATTCCCGCAGATACCGTCGGTTTCAGTTTCCGGGTAACGCAGGTGCTTACTGGATATGGATGTTTCGGGAAGCACCCGCGTCGCATTGGTTGGGAGCGGACACTCGCTTGTCATCACTTTTTGGACTGCCCCGAGGACTTGGCGCAGCATACGCTGGAGAAGTGCTCAACTTGGGCCCAGCAGCGCTGTACTCAGCACTTCGTGCGGGATATCTCTCGCTTTCAGCCGTGAACCACGGCCTAAAACCATGATCAGGAGCGTGCGCTTGTCGCCTCTTTTTGCGAGAAGGTGATGCATGCAAAAGAGGCGGCGAAGAGAGGGAGACATTCCATCCGCACCAAAAGTCAGTAAAAGGGCGCTTAATGAACTCCGGCCTCCATAAGGGGGAGCCTGCGGGCGGCGATCTTAGAATTCGACAGAACATAATCCTCGATCGAAGCACGCAGTGCTTTTACGGGAGGATGTGCGGTTATGTAATGTGTAATAATAATATATTTATTGACCAAAAACATTACAGATACACTTATAGACAGACTTCAAGCAATAGTATTCTGTTGTAAAAGAGATCGCTTACATAGCTCATTATGAAACGTAGATTTCAAAAAGCTGTAACTAATTGACTATGAACCCTGTCTCTCGGGTGTCTCTAGAGCAACCTCTTTAGAGATAGTATTCGACTTAGATTCACCTAATACTTATTATCTTAGCCGAATACTTACTCTCAAGATACAGGACGCACTAGCCGCACGTGGTGAAGGTGCCCCCTAAACATGGCGGGCTGATATCAGTCGCGGGTTGCGTATGTACCTACGAGTATCTCCCGGGTAATGCTGTGAAGTTTTAGTCGGTAGGAGTCCAACATAACCCTCTGGTCTCACAATAAAACATCTTGGGTAAAATGCAAAATCATAAGACCGCGTTATTGTGAGCTGATGAGCTAAGTTAGCGACTCGTCAATATTTTTCTGAAGTTCAGCGCGATGCGCCACGGACCACGGTTACTATTATATAAAGAACAACTGTTCGGCTTGTGTGTCAGGAGCTACGAGCGACGAGTAAAACCGCAGTGATATAAGGGCAGGCCACACTGAGAACGAAACGAACGCGTCTTTATCATACTTCGGTTCACACTGCACATTATTTTCGTTTCGCGTCGTTCTCAGTGTGGCCTGCAATTAGGCCTGCTTTTGGCTTGCGTCTTATTTTTCTTAATTTTGTGGCGCAATTGTACGTATATAAAGTTCACTTCATCGAACTCACTGATCAATAAAGGGTATTTTCAAGAGAAAACCTCTTCCAAACGCTCAGTCATTATCTAGGCATCAGATGATTCACGTTTTTTTCCCTTTTTTTAAGAATCTTTAGTGACATTTTTATCTACTATTCATTGTAACAGAGCGAATACATTTTCACGCCTTCTTAAGACTTAGGCCGAATATTTTATGATATATTCGTTTAACTAATGACCTAAAGAGGTGCCATGAAGAATATGGATTAAAATTCTCCAATAATTAAAAAGTTATGCTACAACAAGTTATGTGTTTCGCGGGTATTTTGGTTATAAACGTTTGTGTTTTATGTCTTTTTAGGCGCTGTCTACTAAAAAGCCATCGTCGAATACGCGATCGTCGCGAATATTTGTTCGGGGTCCCCAACCAACAACGACGATGTGCTCGGGCAAGCTACTCCCACTATCAGTGACCTTCTTGAATTACATGTTAACACGTAGGTAAGTAACACGGACAGCAAACAAAACAAAACTAAGGAAACACACAACAGGCTACCGACGCACGTTCACGCGACCGTACCTAGGACCGTAACAATTTGATACTTCTTCGATGCTTTGCTAATCATAGCAGCTCTGATATATAGTTGCAACTTTTTATTTATTGGGCGATATTTAACTGATCCTCTAAAAACTGCAAATGCAAGGTTTTAAATAATTGAGCATTTTTTTTACTTTCTGGCATTTTCTCATAGTTGGTCGCAGTATCTAAGCCAGGGTACCCCGACCAAACGGGTTAGGTTAGGGTAGAATTGTGACAAACTGTGCGCGAGCCGAGCGAGCGTAGCGAGCGGTGCCACGGCAGCTGCCGGCGAGCGGTAAATCCAATTTTGTCGCGGATCTTTGGCCATTTATTAATTTTAGGACCCCAAAATAGTAATTAATTGATGTTCACAAAAAGAGGCGCAATTAATGTAGGTATTAGATCAATAATATTTTTAGGAACGCAAAATGAGAATTATTAGAGGTTCGATTAAAAACATACCTTATGTATTCTGTTGTAGTAGCAGCACGTAGTATTACCTCGGCTCTTAATTTATTTGACTTGTTGTCAAAAAGGTGTTAGACTAGGGTGCATATTAGCACCGTTTTAAATAAAAGGGTTTTTAGATGGGAAGGAGGTTTAAGTGTAAGTGAGCAATAAGCAATAAAATGGAAAAATAAAAAAAATAATCTTGAAAACTTTAAGAGGCTAATGGTGGGAGACCCCATGACCAAAATTTTTGCCTTATCATTTTAAGAACAAAATCGTATAAAATCGATAGATTTGGTTATTCTGAATCCAAAATCCTAATTTCAGAAAATTTCTGCGTCGCGTCTGATCTGACCGGATTTTTAAATATGGCAAAATAGTATCGAACTGTTTCATAGCAATATAACTGATTTTCAGAATGTATGTAGTTGAACGATAGATTGGAAAATTTTACCGATCGGTAAACATAGCATTCTGTCTGAAAACTGTTGGACATGATGAAAAAGGTAAATAAGGTAAGGCAGATGTAGAAAAAATTATATCACCACTATGACAACTTTTCGATACTCAGAATTTACGGCGTTTTTACGTACGATTAATAAAGAGCTTACCGGAAACCATCGAACTGAAATTAAAAGGATTTTTTAAATAAATTGGACAGAATGTGACTGGGATAACGTTTGAAAAATACAGTTTATTTAAATATTTTTTTCATTTTTATTCATTGACGGACTCATCATCGGTGTCGTGAGGGATAGGAGCGTAACAAGCACCGCGTGTTTTCCGGGCCGTTGCTCCGAAACGTAATAAAATTAATTTTAAATGAATTAATGTTTCGTAATTTTATTACGAAAGCTATGTACATGTTTTATATCAGACATATTGTGATGAAACCGGATTAAACCGTCTGCCTACTTTTTTTGACAGCAGAAATGGGGTCCCATGAAACTTACGTTTCTGACCGGTACTGCCCACCGAGTCCGTTTCAGAATCATTTATATACTAACGATTTTATACGGTTTTCGCCTTTTAAAACGATGCGACATGGTTTTGGTAGTGTGTTCTCGTACTATCATATTATGTAGATCTATATATCTATATAACAAACATCTATTGATTGGACTAAAAAATTTAAACACTATTGCGTTAGGTATGTTGCTTGTAGAATAATCTGACAAAAAATCTGAATGATTAAATACCATATGCATGCAGCTTATGGTAGGTATTTAATCGTTTTATGATTTTTTTTTGTGATATCTTCGTTTTATTTTTCTATCGTTTTAAATCACTTGTATTTTTATGTTTTCAACACACTATCTACCTAGCATACTCGTATATCCTAAGCGAATATCGCACTCTTAAAATTACTAAACGGAACGGGACCCGGACCACAAACACGCAGCTTTTTGGTATTTGGACATTTAGTCGCAATGGATCGTTACGAGAGAACAACGTGTCAGTGCCCAAGTGTTAATCAAATTAAATCATGAGTCGATACTTTAAGGAACTTAAGGTAGCAATTCACCATAAAAAACAGGGCACAACAGAGGAAGTTTTATTCTATAACTTGGACGCTTTTAATGTGCACGACTTTCTACATCGGTCTCACATATATTTATTATTTCAATAAGAATGATGAAACCCAAAATTGTTGTACATTACAGTACATTGTTCTGATTTAGAAGTGTCCATAGAGTTTCTTGTCCATTCTTTTATAGGAACCTACTGCGCTTCGGAATGGTTGACTTCATCTTTCCAACTGACTAACTCCTTGACTTAATTAAAATAATTGCTTTGTGTTTGAGCAAGAAGCGTGGAGGTCGTCGCGAAAGTTCACGCGTCTGCACGAGACGATAAGAGCTTGACGTTGCTCGAGCTTTCTGATTCTTCAACAAAGCCACCATTGCTTTCAATAAAGAAATTGGATTAAAAGCTGCAGCGGTAACAAATACTTACAATTAACGTACGATTTAGAATAAATATTATCATTCATTGATAAAACATTATCATACATCATATTCGAACAATTACGTAAAGAATGGAAGCAATTTTCATCTTAAACGGCATACAGACATACTGTAGGTTTTGGGAGAGGGAAAACCAACGATTAAGTAAATAAATCAACAACAATACTCCAACTTAAGAAGTATATTCGTCAAGCAATACTACATCAAACTCCACACCTAAGTACCTACGTCATTTGGTTTTCGAAAATCTTAGTGTTAGATTTGAGGAATGACGACGAGATCGTGGACTAGATGACATATTTTTTAAGGAAAATGACTTTTTCAACACACTTGGTCGTAAAGTAGCTCTTATTGAACCGTTTTTAGGTTCATAATTCAGTGTATTAAAAACGCGTGCGTTTTTACTTTATATTAGATAGATAGATAAATCATTTATTTGATACACACAAAAGACAGCACAAAATACAAAAACACGTTTAAATAATAACTAAATACATGAATATAGAATATAAGGTGCCAATATACAAAAAATAAAATATAAAAGAAAATAAAGACATTGTGATGACACTTTAAAATAGTGAAACATACAAAGTGCGGTGCGTGTCTCAAGGTTGCACCAAATGGGAGTCCAATTCAGCATGTGTCAGGCAAATATACCTGACGCTGATATTCTGCTGGATCCCTGCAGTGACATACGGACGTCGAGTAAATATTATCGGACTAGTGCTGTAATGTCACAGATAACTAATCAGGATTTGGTTGCGACTCGCTAAAAACAATAACACTGGACTTGCCTGGGAATTGAACGCGATATCTACGTGTCACTGATTAAATACGCACTAATTAGGATACACGTATTATCACACCCACTTTAACATCCTATGCGTGTTTCTTATCTTTTAATTAAACTATTTTAATTAACATTATAAGCGAAAACTGGAATAAATTTTCAATTTTTACAAAAGTCAAACAACCGACCATAGGCAACCGACATCCTTTTTAACTGGCTAGTGATAGACGTAATAAATATCGACTATTTGTTCAAGGAGTATTTTATTAATCCTTTATTGAAAAATAAAATAATTTTAATGTATTTATAATTATTATACTGACAACAATCGTGTTTTAGGCTAGGATTTTCAAGATGCTGTTGGAGCTAGCCCACGTTTAAAAATGCGGTCCTATTTCCTTATTAAATAATGTCGTAGGTCTATATGTATTATGGAGACCCCTCAAGTTTTAGAATATTATACTGCTTTAACACTGAACTTATTTATCTTCTACATACCAAACGTACGTAAGTACCCGTGCTATCTTGTTCGTTTTCACGGTTTTAACTTCGAACATATTTCAATGGATTGGTTTTTTATGTGAAAGTTACTCAATATAAAAAATCGTAACATCGAAAGTACGAAAACGAAAAGATCATACTACCTCATCACTAAAACCATAGACAATTTCTAGCGGCCATTGTTGTTTGGCAAATTTTGAAACGCGACATGGCTGTATGGAATTAGTAAGTACTATCATGGGAGCATGGAATTTGTGTAAAGAAATTGACTTTGAATACATGGAACTAGTATGAACTATCCTATACTATTAAACGAGCATTCTCTATTTTAACCCGAGCAGATATTTGTGCTTTTTTTAATATCATCAAAGAGACTTCTATGTTATGGGGTTTGTTTTTCTTCAGGTGGACCATTGTGCGTGGGTACTTCTTGCTTTTTTTATGCCTACTGTGTAAATAAATAAAATATGATACATTAACATAATACTTCATCAAATTATATATTTTTCAGTACATAATATCAGTACATAATCTTAATTTGCGTATTCAAATTATTATTTTGTGTTTATTATATTTTCATATAGGCAGTTCAGCGGTTTTGCCTGTGCCTTTATTTACAACTGCGCGCGCATCGCTAGCAGAAAAAATAAAACCAGCGCGCTATTTTCCGTAAATATTTGTTATTGTTTTAGTTTTGTTATTATAAAAAATACGAAATCTAAAGTATTCAAATCAAATCTTTTTATTGTGGGCATAGGTATGTCACCAACCGACGTACAATTTTTTTAAAGAAGCTCGGATTGACAGTACCTGGAAACAAAGGTCAGTTGAACTTTTAGTTACTTTATTCCAGCATAAGTTCTTACAATAAGTCTGTTTTTTTCCTCGCAAGTTTGTTGAAAAACGTCGTATGAAACGCGTGTGCATTGATCATTACCCACTCGGCTAAATTATCCGGCCAATGACGCCCTGTGGGTAATGACCAATACAGCACACTCGTATCATAATGTACTATTCTCTAACAAAATAATGATATAAAACATTTTTTTTTCTATTACGATACAATGCAAATCCAAGAAGTTAATATCACCAAGGAGTTTCCATCAACTTTTGCAATGGAACGTTAGTGGGGGACAGCAGCACCGCTCAAGCGCATGCGCGGTGATGTGCTGGGTGCAGGCGCCATTCATACGTGAAGTTGTACGAACATTCGTGGGTTTTTTTAAATCTTGATCTTTAACTTTGATCTTTTATTTAGTAGGTTCAATCCCAATGTATGAGATTAGATAAAGTAGTGTATGAAACTGCACATAACTAAGTATTATATATCCCCTCTTTATGCAACAGTTTCATAAACTACTATTTCGTTTATTTACGTTCATATAAATATACTTGAATTGAATCTGTATTCATTTTCAAGGGATTTTTACTCGTAAAAATGCAATAATTCATGATCCACAAAAGGGAACACAATCCTTGCCATTTCGAGTTGTCGGCTATCTTTGTTGTACCAAGTCCCTGATTCAGGTACCTACCCAAAATTCATGATGTTTTGGCCAAGTTGCTTGGTTTGGCCATTAGCCGTTGCAACAATCAGCACGATGATAGCCGAATCCTTATTTACTTGTCGAAAACTTCGAATGCTAAATCAAGATCGGTCTTCTCGCCATGGCGATGTTACCTTGTGCGGGTGGGCTAATGGATTTATCAGCGCCTGCTTATCAGGCTTATTAGTGACACTAATCTTGTCTATGATGATAGATCTATCCCAGTTTATCAGGAACTTCAAACAAGTTACTGGCCACTAGGACAGAATTAAAGAAATAATATGCTGCGGCTAAATGGTTAACTTCGCGTCCGTCATAATATTTGCGGTAACGATTCGCCATCATAACCTCATCTGGAATCAGTGATTTCACAGAGAAAAATCGGTTACTCTGAAACGGCACAGAAGCTCTCCATACTGACGCTAGTCAATCGACACCGGGTTCATGACGATTTTTATCCACTGCCGTGTCATATTTCTATAACTCAATAACTCCTGAACCTAGATTTATAGATTGTGATGGATCTTAGCTTTTAAAATATCTCGGGCGAGCACTTCTACTGGATGTATAGCCTCATTCCCGATGATCGAGGGTGACGTCTTTCAGCAATGGACTACCTAATCTATAGTAGTCTCAGAGTAGACCCAGATAGAACTGAACACCTTGTAGTTATCCAAGGTGTCAGATCGCTCTGAGTATACTTGAGTAGTATGCCATAAAAAATATTTCGCAACCGGCTTGACTTCAAATTTTACGCGTACCAATTTCGCCTGATTTTTGTTTGTATTTTCGTCAACCGACATTTTATTTAAATTAGGTACTATCTAAATATATTTTTATTAACTCTATACGTGGTGGCATAAAAAAACAGAGCGATATTAATTAAACTTTAATCATCGGAACCAGCGTAACCTTTGAGATAGATGGAATAAATTAAGTGTTACGGTAGAGAAATTCTACTTTTCTTACGTTTTTTGCAATTTGCAGGTCAGTATCCGGTTGTATGTTGATCTAAATATGATTCGCGGCCATAATAAATATTTATTTGTATAATTATAATCATAAAAATCATCAATACATCTCTCTAAATTCATATAATCCTATTGAATGACTATTTCATGAAATCATGAAATTTTAGAATTATTCTAACATAAGGAGTTGTATTGCTGATTCCAATGATTATAATTCTGCAAAGCCATATTTGGTCGCGAATCATATTTTAATCAACATAGAATCTGACAATTACCTGTAAATAAAAAAACTTATATTTAAACGATTTGGCTTGCAAATAGAGCTCGGTAATTTTGAATTTCGCGGGTTTCCTTATCGCATCCGCCTTAAAATTTGAATTTAAAGTTATGTCAACCAGCGAAGCTAACACAGAACTACATCAAATTTGTTCGTCATTTGCTACTACCATCCTGCAGGGTTGATGACTCTAATGGAGCCTCTATTGGATTCTTCTCATTCTAATAAGAAATGAATCTCGCAATTATTATTCTATATTACATCACATCACTCACTCTTGTAATCCACAAAGAAGGAAGAGATGTGCCTATAGTACACCCAAATTTAGAAAGTTATGTTTAAGTCCCATGTAATAGGGGCGACCCTATTGCCAACAACCGGGCACAAATCCATATTCCGAGTAAAAGGCCATGTCTAAGTTGGTATATCCTAATTTGTTTATTTTTCACGATCCCTCTTGACGATGCCTGAGGTACAACTTAGTAAACGGTTTTTATTTTTGGTAGCATTTGCTGTAGGTTTAACACCGCGTCGATACCTTACTTACCGTTCTACTCAC
Source organism: Agrochola macilenta (assembly GCA_916701695.1). Taxonomy (NCBI): domain Eukaryota; kingdom Metazoa; phylum Arthropoda; class Insecta; order Lepidoptera; family Noctuidae; genus Agrochola; species Agrochola macilenta. Next base: position 23,598,073 of record OU753552.1, on the reverse strand, counting down.
CTTATATCCAGTGTGCTTTTCTTCTGAAATCCTTCTTAAGGGTTTATATCAGACCATTGTAACTAATTGTTACGAAATTGACTGTTCTCGTTCTTTGACAACTGATGGCAAATCTATTAGATTCTATATAAGTCTAAACCATATTATATGTTTTGTGCTGTGTAAATGTTCTGTTGTTGTTTATGTAGTTGTACAAAACGAATATCGTTAAAGTAGCATTTAAATTTTATCCGAAATTACATCAAGGCATAAATGTAAAACTTACTCCAACACTTTAATTGCATTAAATATAAAGCTAAAAATATTGCTTACGTTTGCTTGAGGTAAAAGATATCTATCAAAGCTGGCATCAATTAACTGGCGTTATTAAAAAATAGAATCTCTAGGAGTTATAGTTAATCAACTGTTTAGTTACAACAGTAACAAAAAACACCATGTGCCTAATTAAATCAAAACTGAGATTTGGATGGCATGAAGAAAGAAAATAGAAGTTTAGACAGATTTGTGCCAGTTGGATGGAAGAAAGCGACCAAAGCGACCTCGCCATCCATCAAGGGAGTATGCTCTTCATGACAGCATACACACTCTTTGTTTGATATAATTTAAAGTTTCAACATGTCTGATGGATAGCAGGCACTAAGTGTAAGTGCGTCGTGTTTAATGTAAGATGATTGTAATTCTACTCTACCTACAGCTATAACGAGCATTTCACACTTGAAAGTTTTGAAGATTGTTTTGTTGTGTATAGAATAATGCGAAATTATTATTAATTTATAGCATTTATTAAACAGATTTCACATAAAGGTAACATACAAAATTTTAATTCATAAATATATTATTATTAAATATTCTAAAAATTCATTTAGTCATAAAATACTGCCACGCCTAATAACTTAATACAATTAGGTGAAACATACAACACATTTTAATTTTAACAATATCGTGCACTTAAAACAAACTAAGTTAAAGATCACTGTAACGTTAAACTATAAAATCTCATTCAATTTGGATTTGTACTTGCAAAAAAACATTAGGTCATCAACATCGGCAGTGTTGTCAAAACATAGAAACTGGCAAGGAAGTAATGCGTGCGTACTTTAAGTCGTTTGAGTGGTGAGCCGCAAGGGTGAGCGACTTAGTACACTAATCTGATGTTTCTTTGTCATAGAAGAGTTGACAGCGGAACTAGAGGCATGGCGAGATACAACCACGATTAACTTTGTGCTCCGCGAGAACGACCCTCCCAGCACCCGCTATACCCACTATCGCAAACCTTGACATCGACATTACGGTACATACGTGACATTGACAAAGTTAGTCGTAGCTGTTAGGTAACATCAGGTACGCGGGCTCCGCACCCTCGTGCAGCGTTGTTAGGTGTGACTGGTCTTAAACATAGTGCCAAATCTAAATCGGACAATACAAACATTGAATCATGCTTAGACAAGGTTAAAGTTGAAACGGGGACTTTTTTTAACTTTGCAGTCTTTTCTGTTTAAAGGCATTCGACTTACCCCTAGACCACATAAGCTGCCACAAGTCCCAGTTTCAATGACTATCTGATTAACTGCACTTCAAATGAAATGACCTTTGTAAACGTTGGATATCACTGAGATCATTTCCATTAGATTCACAGGTCAGCCAGGCTATTTTGTAAAAACTCACTATTGAATTGACTTAGGGATCCGCAGCGACAGTTGTCAGGGTCAGTGTCCAGTTTCATTATAACTGCGGATGCGGAAGTGAGCTCGATAGGTACTGAGTTTATGCAGAATAGCTGAACAGATCTCAACACAAAAAGCGTAAAACCTTTTTAATACTAATAATTATGGTTAATAAGGCCAAATAAATAATTCATTAACTTAAGCAGGCTTATCATTATTATAATGAGTATTGGGTGAAAAATACATTTGATGTTTTGTCGAAGGACGCGTCTTTTGTTTTGTAACGCAATTGTTCTAATATACAGTATAATCGTTCAAAGAATACATTTACATTTAGTAAACATCGTAGCGGTAAAGCAAAACAAAACAGTCGTAAAATGTCTCGTGTTCATGTTAATCACAGTTTCGTGTGTCCAACTATAGGGCAGCTCCTCTCGCCGCTCGCTGCTCTTCACTTGTCGTAGCCTCGTGGTAAAACTAAGACTATTTACACAAAAAGCTTAAATATACAGCGATGTTAGATGCGGAAATTCGCCCAAATAGTACTACAAGTTAAATTTACAATCGAGTCGATTTGCAAATAATGTTAGGGTTTGCGGTATGTTGGTCTGTGCTGGGTAGCAGAGCGGTGAACATGTTTCTGGTATGAAAGAAAGGTACATAATATTATGTACATAACTGTACGCAAAAACATTTAAAGTATTTTATGGTTTCATTCATATCTAGCTTAGCTCTAGCAGTGCCTCACTCTTTTCTGAGGAAACAGGTGTAACTTGTGATCACTGTTCGTGTTTCATACATACTCGTACAATGTTCAAGAATTGTTCATTCTATGGAATAAGTAAGAGTAGAGTAGAGTTTAAGTAAGTAAGAATGAACAAGTTTTCCTTGGCGGATTATTAAGAGAAGTGCTTTTCGATATTTTCTTTGACAGTTTGTTTTGAAACTGGCACTTCATCTAGTGTACTTCTTGTGCCACACGCACCAATTTATCTTTCTGTTAAATCAAGGTGTTTTTGCGTACAAGTGTGTACATTTCTTTAATACCATAATTTAATCTGTTCACCACTGTGGTACTGCGGCACAGCAACGCACTTTATGTGGGCCTACATCACGCGGACTATCCAATTGCCTACGTTCCGATGGGGCTAGGTCGTTCACCACTAGGTAGATGGTAGTAGAAACCTGCCCTCGCGGTAGTTTGTGTCATATTGTCAAGATGGTGATCAGAGGGTGTGTTTTATAAGCGGACGTAAGTCGTTATCGCGGTAACCGCTACGATTTTAAAGCCATTTAATTTAATACTAATACTCGCATGTCAACTTTCAGAGTTTTACTCTATGTAGTAGTTTTCACCCGATCTCAAAGTGATATAAAGATGAAACAAAGAAACACTACATTAATGGATTAAAAGTGCGCGACGCGAGCTCGCTGCCTGTATCTATGTCTTACTTTTGACGACTAGCTTTGCCGAAGTCTCGACTTGGCCGGCAGCGGTGGTGGCCCGGCACGTGAACGTTCCGGTGTCCTCCTCGTAGGTGTTACCGATCAGCAACACGGCGTTGTTGCCTTCGTGAATCATCTGGAATTCGACAAAACAAGTCCTTATAACTTTAACTTTTTAAAAAGAGGTTATTTCACCTTTAGGGCTGGGAACACCTTTATCTAGGACTGGACAGAATAGGCAAATGTCTGGTGTCAGTTTGTCACAGTTTTAATGCTTGCAAGTGACTCAGGGTAGAAATAATGGCAGTTCTTTAGTTAATACGTTCCGGGACACTTGACTATTTGCAAATGTCATGATATGACACTTCAAAATCCCATACATTTTATCATACCGTCTACAGCCGTACTACCGGCCGCACGTACCGGCGGCGCACATGCCGCGGAACCTGTACTTGTATGGCTCAGTCTACGCCTGTCGGCGCTGATGTAAGGCACTGAATGATGTGACACTAGATCACGTGCTTCCTAGGAATGTTATGGGCAAGCAACGGTTATCGACGGTTTGCCAAATTACATGAAATAAAATTCACCGCCCTTTGCCGTACTGCCACGTAACGAAACCGAGATAACGTCGAGAGGCGTTCTGTCCCGGAATGTGTTAAGATATTTACGTTAAGCTAGAACTTATAACCAGGGACCGAAACCGGTATGATCATTAAGGGTAATTTTTTGATAACAACAATTATATTTTTACAGGTATTTTTAAAGGTTGCCTTAAATTGAATACAACCAGTATTAATACCGGTTACCGAAATAAACATTACCTCTATCTTACACGTGCCGTCGGCATAAGTCAAAGGGCGCACATCGCCTGTGTCTGTGTAACCGGTATTAAAACGGTAACCTAAATATAGGTAACATGTCTCTTCTTCTTAGTTACCCAGATAGCGGTAACCTTAGTCGTAGAAGTACCTAAAATTCTTCGATACTTGTACCGTAATTTATAAAGCTTTTCGGTCCCTGTTTATAACAATAATTTAAAGTTGGCGAAGTAAAAACTCTATGAGAAAACCTAACTTTTAAGTATTAATTACCTGGAAGTCTGGTGTTTCAGGAATAAGAGCCCCTTCTCGAAGCCACTGAATCGTCGGCTTGACTTTGCCAGTTATTTGTGTTTTGAACTGCGCTGGTTGCCCTTCATAGACAACAAGATCTCGGAGGGGTGTTAAGGTTGGCAAATTGTCGGCTTGATCGGGCTGGGTTACTTTAAGTTTTGCGGCTACAGTCACTCGGCCAGCAGAATTGTAAGCAACACATTTGTAATCACCCTCGTCTTCAGGGAAAGCTTCAGATATACGCAGGGTGTACTCATCGGCTGTACGAGACATTTGGAAATACTTGGAAGGCTTGATTAATTTTTCGCCCTTGTACCATTGGACCGTAGGTGCTGGCTTACCAATAATCTTGCAACTGAATTCGATCGCTTGGCCTTCCGCAACAACCTTGTCTTTCAAAGGCTCAATAATTTCAGGTGGCGCGTTAGCGGCTTTAGTTTGAGGTTTTGGTTTTTCTTTGGTAGCAGGAGCATTAACTGAACACTCGGCGTCACATCGCGCTTCCCCAGCGGTATTTATAGCAACACACTCGTATTTACCCGAATCTTGGGGATAAGCTTCAAGAATAAGAAGAGTATATGTACCATCTTCTTCTAGGATTTTATTTCTGATGTCTGGTTGAACTTTCTTGCCATTTTTCAGCCAATAAACATCAATAGGCTTTGTTCCGGTCACCCTTGTGTCAAACCTGACCAGTTGACCAGCTGTCACATTAACATTTTGAGCAGTTAATGTGAAACTTGGCGGAGCAACTCCTCCTCTTCCCTGTCGCCTGCGCTCCTCTACCACCAAGTTAGCGCTACATTTAGCAGTTCCACCACGGTTTTCAGCCACAGCAGCAAATACTGCAGAGTCTTCAACAAAAACTTGCCTGATAATCAGAATAGACTTGGTGCTAAATGTGTGGATCTGGAAGTCTGCAGAATTTTTAATGGGGAAGTTCTCCCTGTACCACTTGATTGTTGGTAGTGGGTCTCCATCAAACTCAACTTCAAATCTGGCTTGTTCATGTTCAAACACTCGGCAGGGTTGCATTTTTTTAGTAAAGACTGGAGGTTTGCTAGGCTTTACAGGTCCTTCCACAACTCTCTCTTGAGTTTGCGCCTTATGTTCCATTTCAGTGGTTTCAGTGGAAGTTATTTTACGAGTTATTTCAGTATCTCCAACAACTTCTTTCTGGGTTTGTTTTTGTTTGGCAACATGTACTTCTTTTCCATGGACAGTAGATTCAGAGGGGCCTGGAATTCTAGGTTTTGGGACAGCCTTCTTCTGCACTTGTTCAGTGGTAACTTCCGTTTGTTCTCTGTAATAAAAAATATATATTAGTAGGTTAAGGATTTTTTTCTTAAAACACATTATGAAACTTATGACAAAACGGTGACTTACAAGGTGTCCTCATATCTCTGAGCCATGCCTTTGGCAAGAGAACTACTCGCGATTTTGTCTCCAGGAATAGCATATTGGTGAGTGGTTTCCCTGAACCGACTTTCCTTAATAACTTGTTCATTTTCCAGTTCCTGCAGTTTATTGTAATACTCTTCACTCTTCTTCTTCTTGACTGTTTGTTGCCATTCTGTTTCTGGCTCCCTAATAAGTTTGGGTTTTAATTCAGGCCTGTGATCAATAACCCCCTGTCGTTGTAAGACTTGCCTTTCCTCAAATGTTTTTTCTAATTCGGTTTCAGAGCGCTGATACTGCGTTGTTTCATCATACCATGCTGTGTATTAACCAAATAATATATTAACATAATTTCTTCAAAAAAATATTTAAAACATTTTCAAGACATACCTCTCCCAGAATCCGTTGGCAAAGCTGGCAGAAGCAATTGATTTAGCTGCACTCCTTTTGGACAAAGAGAGGGAAGGTAACGGGAAGCTGGGGGGTACTTTTTGTGCGTAAGCGGTTTGTTGTAGTGTGCGTGGTTTGGTAATGTATGTTAGAGCAGTATAGAAGCTGTTTTTGATAGGTATGTATAAATTCGTAAATCTTTTTATATTTATGGATATTGTTAACTGCGTCATTAACTGCGTCATAAGCGTCATGTTTTCACCCAGATGTATGTAGAACTTACGTCGTGGAGCATTCTTCAGAACTCCTCTGTAGTCGTCGTGTCTCGGTATCACTTTAAGTTCGGTCGAAGCTACCGCTTCACCTGCTGAGCTTCTGGCAATCACTTCAATTTTGCCAGTGTCGTATTGCCTGGTCTTAGGTATATCGAAATGATACATTCCATCGTAGGTCAGTTTGTATCTTGAACCCTGAAATCAATACGCATTTTTCAATAGCAGTGCGTCTTACAAATGATAATGTTAGAACAAAGTTAAATCGTTCGATAGTTACATTAACAATAGTGTTGCCGTTGATAAGCCACATCACTCGAGGTTTGGGATGTCCGGTGACGCGACAGCAGAACCGAGCCCACTCGCCTTCTTCGACGGTTGCCGGGTCTGGACGGCTCACGAACACTGGTGGTGATCGTGCCTTCGCCTCCTCTATCGCTTGTTCGGGTACACTATAGTAAAAAAAAAAATTGATTAGATTGATTTGTTTTTTTTTCTTTTTTTCTTTCTAGTATTCAGCTGCACCCTGACTGAGACTGGAAGCCAGCCTCAGCATAGTTAGGGTCGTTCTTTGATGATCAATGAACGGTTAGAGTTCGCATGTTGCTGCCCATAAAATTTTATATTCGTGACGTTAAAACTCACGATAATTATGTACACTTGTACAGTGCCCTCTTAAAGTTAGTTGAAAATGTTGAAATGTTTCCACTCTAATGTCAGTCATTTATTTACACTATAACGCTTTTATTGACTAATCCAACTATCTATGTTATGGGATTACCAGAGTATCTCGACTAAGATAAAAACCGAATAGTGGCAATGGTTCCACTCATAATTGGGACTATGAGATATACCTAAAACTTGTTGGTATTCGTTTTCCAAAAAACTGATACCTACTATGCGCCTCCTCCAGACTGCTGGACGGTGAAACGGTCCATTTTAGTTAACCTTTACGTGCTGAAATAACATGAAAAACACTTACGTTTGCCAGGCAGCTTCCATCTCTCTTATCTTCTCAATACTCTTCATATGTTTAGGTAATTGAGAATCGTAAACAATACCAGGTTTGCCGGCTGTCTTGATAACCGCTCGGGTTTCATCCATACCGTACAGGTTAGTAGCGCGGCAAACGTATTCGCCACTGTCTTCAGGGTACACCCAGCCAAAGTTCATCGCCACGTAACCAAAGTCATAGATGGGCGTGAATCGGTTCTCTGTAAAAACAAATATTTTGTATCAAATCAAAACAATCAATTGTTCAGTATATCCTCACGATGTGGTATACTCTTAAACTTACTGTGCAATAAAGGTTTGCCATTAAAGAACCATTCTACTTTCATGTTAGGATCACCGACAGGTGCCAGCTGACACTCAAACTTCGTAGACTCCATTTCTATTAAGGTGGTTTGACTTTCAATTTGTGTTACGAAGCGTGGTGGTTGTTTCTTATCAGCGTCGTATAAGTCGTCTTCAGTCAAAAATATTTCTGAAGTATACTTCTTGATAGTAGCTTCCATCTGCGTTAATGCTTCGGATTTCTTCATGCCTCGTGGTACTTGATTTTGTAGAATAATATCCGGCAGTTCTATAAAAAATATTTTGTTATTTCAAAGTATATACGAGTATGTAGGTAAATCAAAAATAATGTAAAGTCCTTTAAACACAACATTAACATTTTTGTTTATTATATCTGTGTATACTTACTTTTGCAAGATACTGTCGCTCTAGTAAAATCTTCGCCAATGTCGTTAACTGCACGGCATACGTATTCACCTGAATCCTCAGCGTAAACGTACAAAATGTCAAGTGAAACGAAACCCATATCGTAAACAGTTCGGTACCTATGACCAGAGGGCAGAAGTTTTCCATTACGGTACCACTCGATGCGCAGTTTTGGATCTTCTTTGGGTAACACACGACATTCAAACCGAATGCTTTCGGATTCTTCAACAGTGTGTGACTGTATCTGGGTAATAAACTTAGGTGGGCTGCTTATAACCGGCTCTTCCTTTGGCGCTTCACTAACACGTCCTCTTTCAAGCTCCTTGATCTTCTCTCCACTCATTCCCTGTGGCAGCTGAGATTCCAATACGATATCACGTTTAGCACTACATGTGATCTTTGCAGTAGTTGTTGCGGAACCCCACCTGTTCGTTGCGCGGCAAGTATACTCTCCAGCGTCACGAGCATATATGTAGTCAATGTCCAATGCAATAAATCCGAAATCATTGAGCATATGAACTCGGGATCCGGTTGCAAACGGTCTGCCATTGTAGAACCAATCAATTCTCATCGTAGGATCACCAACTGGTTCTACCCGGCAGTCGAAGTGAGTGGGTCCGCCTTCAGGGACATCAAGGTTGTCTTTAATTTCCACCGTGAACTTAGGTGGGTTAGGCTTTTCATCTTCAATTGCAATTTCTTCGCGCTTGTGCAGCGTCTCTTCCAGTTTTTGGATGCTTTCAGTACCAGATTTGAAGTGAGATGGTAACTGAGGTTCCAAAATAATACCTTGCCTTCCTTTGACTTGCAGTTTGCATGAAACTGTCGCTTCTCCATGTCGGTTAGTGGCTTTGCATGTATAAAGACCTGCATCGCGTTGGTAAACTCCACCAATTTCCAAAATAACAAATCCAAAGTCGTTTATGGTCTTTACTCTAGACCCAGTCAAAAGAGGCTTTCCATTATGGAACCATTCAACTCTCATACTTGAATCATTAACAGGAATGAGACGACATTCAAAGTGAGCCGACGAATTTTCTGACAAAATTAGATCTGAGGGTGTAGTGGTGAATTCTGGTGGATTACCGGTCTCCGCTTCCGGAGTCATGGAATCTACAGTGCCTGTGTAGCCCTCAAGAGCTGCTATTTTATCGATAGTTCCCTCCATACCTTTAGGTAGTTGTGACTCCAGGATAATATTTCGTTTTCCTTGTACTTTCATTGTTGCTGTTGTAACAGCCTCTCCATAGTTATTGTATGCTCTGCATAGATATTCACCAGAATCTTCAGGGTATGTTGGAGATATCTCAAGAATAACAAAACCAAAGTCACAGAATGTTCTGAATCTGGAGCCAGCTTTGAGAGATTTACCGTTCCAGTACCACTCCACCTGAAACAATACACAAAAGTGGTAGCTATTGATATTTTACTTATTATAAAATATTAGACAGACAGTTTTCTTTAATTGCTTATTAACTTTACGATCCACGTGTCCCTGCGGAGTAATGTAACATTTTTTTTTTCAGTCGAATATCCCTATAGATTACACCAATCACCGTTAATATCCCATCGCTTACTCGTACAATTATATACGTACTGACATAATACTTGCCTTTAAGTTAGGATCATCAGTTGGTGTCAACCTAGCTTCAAAGTGTGAATTCTCTCCTTCCCGAAGGTTATCAATGTTTGATAGTGGTACAGTGAAAACTGGAGCTTTACCCCTTTCTTCCTCTTCCTTGACATCCTTTCTGCGGATCATTGAGTCCTCAAGAGTTTGAAGTTTTTCCAACCCACCTTCCATGCCCTAAAATTAAATTCGTATTATTATCGAAGTAAAACTAATCTTTTATGAAAATAAATTAACATCTTGGAAAAATGCTTCTCTTAATTTTATAAGTACTTACCCGCGGTAGTTGCGAGTCCAAGATTAAATTCTCCTTTGAAGTACATTTTAACGTAGCCTTAGTAGAATCACGGCCCAATTTATTAGTAGCCACGCATTCATATTCACCGGAATTTTCTTCATAACAGTATAGAATATCCAAAATAACAATGCCAAAGTCGTGGAAAGTCCTGTACCTGTGGCCATGTGGCAACTTCTTTCCATTATAGAACCATTCGACTTTAAGGTCTGGGTCGTCAACCGGTACTAGTCTAGCTTCGAAGTGTGCACTTTGGCCTTCAACTAATTTAGTGACATCTTGTATTTGAGTAATGAACTTTGGTGGTACAGCCGAAGCAGGGGCAGGCGCTTGCTGTTGAATTCCTTGTAAGCTTTCTAATTCCCTGATCTTGGCCAGCGAATCGGGTTGCAAACTGTCTAGATAAACTCCACCTCTTCCGAAGCAAGTGATGGTCGCCTTAGTAAAGTCTTCGCCGTATTTATTATACGCGCGGCACACGTATTCTCCAGTATCATGGTTCTGAGTGTAGGCTATATCTAGGACAACAAAACCAAAGTCAGAAACCGTTTTGATTCTGGTAGAATGACGAAGTGGCTGGCCGTTGTGGTACCATTCGATTTTCAAATCAGGGTCATCGACAGGCACAACAGTGCATTCAAAGTGAGCAGACTGTCCGTCTTTCAAACCCTCAATTTTTTGAATATGCGTTGTAAATCTTGGTTTTTGTCCTTTGCTTTTGTCTACACATTCCAATTTCACACTGATTTCAGCCTGACCCCATCTGTTAGTAGCTCGACAAGAATAGACACCTGAATCGGTGGTTTTAGTTCCAAGTATTTCAAGTACAACCATGCCGAATGCGTAGACCGTACGGATGCGATGACTGGCTTCGATGGATTTTCCATTGTAGAACCACTCGATAACCATACTTTGGTCGCCAGTAGGTATAAGAGATGCTTCATAATGAGCTATCTGTCCCTCGCTAATGTCAACGATATCTTGGAAGACGGTGGTGAATTCCGGAGCCCTTCCGATGTCGTCATCAGGTTTCTGGCCTGGCTCTCTACGAAGAGATTCCTCAAGATTTTGAATCTTTTCCAATCCCTCGGTGCCTTTAGGATGTTGCGTTCTTTCAATAAGATTTTCCTTACTAGTACAAAAGACAGTTGATGAGGTAAAAGCTTCACCTTTCTTATTGTAAGCCTTGCAAGTGTATATTCCACTATCTCTTTCGTACACATCTGTCAAATCTAATGTCACGAAGCCAAAATCACTTGTAAGCTTAAATCTTGAACCTTGCTCCAGAACTTTGCCATTGAAGTACCATTCAATCCTGAGGTTGGGATCGTTTTTAGGTTCAACCTGCCCTTCTAGGTGAAGGGCTTGGCCTTCAATCAATTGATTTTCCGCTGATACTGGTACCACCCATTCCGGCTTAGGATAATCAACATCCGGTACAGACGTTCTTCTGGATTTAGACAATCTTGCCTCCTCAGCTTGTTCTACTGCTTCTAATCCAGCTTTTCCTTGCGGATGCTGAGTGTCGAAATAAATGTTTTTATCACCAGTACATCTAAGTGAACCTGATGTTGTTGCTGATCCCTTGCTGTTAGTAGCCTTGCATGTATAAATACCAGAATCTTCTTCGTACGTGTGAGTAATGTCAAGAGATACATAGCTGAAATCGTGTGTACTCTTGTATCTCGATCCAGATGGCAACGGTTTATTGTTGAAGAACCATTCAATCTTAAGAGTAGGATCCCTAGATGGCTCCACGTTGCATTCGAAATGTATGTTTTCACCTTCTTTGCACAAGATATTGTTCAAGTGCGAAATAAATACAGGTATTTCGTAGACAGGTTCAGGTGCTTCAGGTTTTCCTGCTTTCGGCTGTTCCAGAGCGCCAATTCTATCTAATGATTCAGGATGAAGTGTATCACCGAGTAACCAATGACGATCCTCAATTTTAATGGAAGCGGTTGAAACAGCTTCTCCGATAAGATTAGTTGCTTTGCATGTATATATTCCAGAATCATCAATCCTTATACTGTTAATGGAAAGAGTCACCAAACCAAAATCAAAAGTGCTTTTTAATCGTGATCCAGTAGTAAGCGACATGCCATTTTTGAACCATTCAATTCTTAGGTTAGAGTCAGTTCGCGGTTCTACTTGAGCTTCCAAGAACACATGTTGTCCTTCAACGAGCTTGTCGTAGCTCTTCAGATGTGTGGTGAAAATGGGTGCCTGTTGAACTCCTGAATCCACAAACATTTCTGGGACTTTGTTCATTGCAGCTTCCTTCAGTTGGATTTGTTCCCATGCTTCAGGTCTCATTGTTTGATCTATAATGGTAGACTTAGTCTTGACTTTGAGTGCGGCCGAAGATACTGTGCTTCCAGCTCGGTTTATCGCTTTGCACATGTAAAGACCCGCATCATTTGCCACCACCGAATTGATGTCTAACGTGACAAACCCGAAATCATGAGTTGTGCGGAATCTTGAACCTGTGAAAATAAACAATATATTTTCATTACCTTGTTACCGAATATGACCATTAGATATATACGAGTATATATCACATATGTAAATATACTATAACAATATTTAGGACTTGCTTACCCATTTTGAGCTCTACTCCATTAATGTACCATTCAAATCGTAAGCTTGGGTCACCAACTGGTACCACGCGTGCTTCATAATGAGCATGTTGGCCCTCCCATAGTTCCGAGGGTCCAGTAAGCACCTGGGTAAAGATAGGCTTTTCAAACTCGCGTTCAGGCTCGTCTGGCCTACTTTGATGTGGTTGCTCAAGTTTCTGAATTTTCTTCATGCCTTCTGGATGTTGTGTGTCCATTTGGATGGCTGCTTTAGCTGTAAAACAAGACAGTAATAGAGTAAGTAATAAACTTTATGAGTGTTTATTAAGTAATATTGACGATTAGGTGCACCATAATATTGTAAAATTTATAAGTACTGAACGTAGTTAAAATTCAATAAAATAGTTACTTTTTATTCTCATGGCAGCAGTCGTAACAGCTTCTCCCAATAGATTTGATGCTCTACACATGTAGACGCCTTCATCTTCATCACGAACATGGGTGATTGTCATCGAGACATAACCAAAGTCGTGAGTTTTTGTGATTCTGGAACTGTCCTCAATAAGTTTCTCGTTTCTGAACCATTCCACTTTTAGAGTAGGGTCACCTACTGGAATTAGTCTACAGTCAAAGTGCGCTGTTTGACCCTCTTGAATGTTATCGATGTTTTGAAGTGGTTGTGTGAATACAGGTCTTTGGCGTGTTACTGGTTCCGGTATTTCTGGACGTTTGAAAGGTTCTGCAGATTCTAGCTCTCGGATCTTTTCTAAGCCTTCAGGACGTTGAGATTCCGATATAATGCTTCCTTTTGCGGTTACTGTCATAGATATTGCAGACATACATTGTCCTAGAGCATTGATTGCCTTCACTGAGTATTCACCAGCGTCTTCAGGAACACAATGCTGAATATCTAATGACACGTAACCAAAATCAAAAGTGATATGGAACCTTGCAGCAGATTGCAGGGCCTTGCCGTTATGATAGAATTCGATTCTTAAGTTAGGATCATGTACAGGCTCCACCTGGCATTCAAAGTGTGCTGTCTGACCCTCGAAGACGTGAGTCGTGCCACGCAATTCTGTGACAATCCTAGGTGGACTTATCTTGGGTTCTTCAACTTCCATCCTAGTACTATGACCCTGTGCTTCAAGTTGTCTGATTTTTTCTAAGCCATTCGGATGTTGAGTGTCTAAGATAATGCTTCTGTGCCCTGTAATATTAAAATAGTATTTATAAAATTTATTTATATTTTATTTCATTCTGGTGGATTTGCATTATAAATAAGTGTATATATTTACCTGCAACCTTCATCGTGCATGTGTTAACTGCTTCACCAAGTTTGTTAGTGGCCTTACACATGTACGTTCCAGAATCTTCAGAGTAAGTGTACAGAATATCCATTGCAACATAACCGAAGTCATGTGTGGTTCTGTACCTGTGACCCGCTCTTATCTTTTGCCCGTTGAGGAACCATTCAATCTTTAGATCTGGGTCGTTGATTGGCTCTACTCTACACTCAAAGTGAGCGTGGTCTCCTTCTTTCAAATGCTCTAGGCTTGTTAGAGCTGTCAAGAAGACTGGTCTCTGACCTGGCTGCTCCTCTTGCACTGGTTTAGGTCTTTCATAATTCTCTAATTCTTGAATCTTCCTAAGACGTTGTTCGTCTAAAGTGTCCAAGTAAAGTCCCGCTTTGGCTAAAATAAAAATAAATTTATTAGTACCGTTTTTTTATATTTATTTATAACCCGGTATTTGTAGAAAAAGTAAAAACCTATAATTACTTACCGTCTACTTTTACAGAGCTTGTGGTAACTGCTTCCCCAACAGCATTGGTAGCTTTGCACATGTAAGTGCCGCTGTCTTCAGAATAAGCATAAAGGATATCTAACGCTACATAACCGAAATCGTACGTAGTTTTGAACCGATGTCCTTGTTGGACAGGTCTGCCATTGCAGTACCATTCAACACGCATAGTAGGATCGTTAACAGGCGTGAGGGTAGCTTCCAGGTGTACTGGCTTGCCTTCAGATACTTCAGCGTTTTTCAAAGGTTTACCGAATTGAGGTTTCTCAGCTACAAAACTTTCGTCACGGACTACACGTTTGTATCTACTATCATCTTCGAGATACTGTATCTTTTCTAGGGCACTTTCATGTTGTGTGTCTCTTATGATAGACTCCTTGGCTGCAATATAATAAAAAGTTGTAAGTATTTCGTCTGTGAATGATAAGTACCTAAAGGTTTACAGTGAGATTTAAATAATTCAATACTCACATTGAACGTTCAATTTAATTGAAGATGTTGCTTGTCCTAAGTTATTGATAACCTTGCAAGTGTATTCTCCGGAGTCTTCCCCGTACACTGTTAGTATGTCTAGGGCAGCAAAACCGAAATCGTACGCTGTACGATAGCGGTGGCCGCTTTGTAGGACCTTTCCATTGAAGTACCATTCCACCCGCATATTTGGATCGGGGTAGGGCTCAATTCGGCATTCATAATGAGCGCTCTGGCCCTCTACAAGTTTCGAAGGACCATTCAGTTGCGTAATGAATCTTGGAGCTTGGTTGACCGCCACCTCAACGTCTTCTCTACGTTGGTAGCGCGAAGAGTCCTCCAACTGTTGTATTTTCTCTAATGCACTCTCGTGCTGTGACTCTAGCTGAAGCGACGCCTTAGCTATAAAAATAATAAATAATTAGCAAAAAATGCAAACTCTTGGTTACAGATTGATTCCATCTTGTTATGTTTACTTACATTGAACAAACAGAGTAGATGATGTAACAGCTTCTCCAAGTTCATTTATAGCACGGCATGTATATGTGCCCGAGTCCTCAGGATTAACGTATTTCATATTTAGGGCGACATAACCGAAGTCATGCATAGTTGTCAAGCGGTTTGCTAGAAATAAAATGTGTTTAATAATAGATATATAGATACACAAGTTTCTAAACAATTGTACGTATCTACAGCTATTGATGTTTAGGATACTTACAAGCTTCAATAGGTACGCCATTACGTAACCATTCGACACGAAGTTTGGGATCTCCAACAGGAATAAGCCTGGCTTCAAAGTGAGCTGCTTGGTTTTCAGCAACTCGTATATCCTTCATAGGCATGGTAAATACTGGTGCTTGTGTTATAGATTCATCTTGTGCACTGTGTTTCTGATATCTAGAACTATCTTCTAATTGATTAAGTCTTGGAAGAGCTCCTTCGTGCTGCGATTCCAAGTATATGGATTTTCGAGAATGTACAATGGCAATTCCAGAGGTGACTGCTTCGCCAAGGGCATTGATAGCTCGGCAGGTGTATGTTCCGGAATCCTCTGGTAAACAAGACATAATATCTAGAGCAACGAAACCGAAGTTGTTGGTTTCCGTGAATCTTGAACCACTCTTCAGCGGCTTGTTGTTATGATACCATTCCACTTTCATCGTAGGATCAGAAACAGGTATCAGCCTGCACTCGAAATGAGCACGTTGGCCTTCTTTGATTTCAATATTTTTCAATGAAGTCGTAAATATTGGGGCTTGTGTTGTAACCTCATCAACGAAATCGGTCCTATGATGTTTAGATCTGTCTTCCAATACTTGAATTTGGTTAAGTCCAGCCTCATTTTGTGTGGCTCTAATTATGTCTGTTGTGCTGCGGCATGTCAACCTACAGCTGACTTCATCAATGCCAACATGGTTGACAGCTCGGCATGTATAAACACCAGTATCTTCAGCAATCAAATCAATAATGTCAAGTGCGACATAACCAAAATCATGAATGGGTCGGAATCTGTGTCCAATAGTAACAGGGTGGCCATTTTTGAACCATTCCACTTTAAGGTTGGAATCTGTAACTGGTTCTAGTTTGCACTCAAAATGAACATGGTGACCTTCCACGACATTGTCAATAGACTTTGGTTTTGTAATAAAGCGTGGTTTTATATTAATAGATTCATCGACCACCTCGCTCTTCTTGTAACGTGACGCATCTTCTAAATATTGAATTTTCTCTAGTCCTGATGGATGCTGCGACTCAAATATAAGATCTTTTTTGGCAATAACTCGCAAAGCACACGATGTTACTGCTTCACCAAGTTGGTTTGTAGCTTGGCATGTGTAAACACCTGAGTCCTCTGGATATACACTCAAAAGGTCGAGTGCAACGTAATCAAATTCGTAAGCGGGTCTGAATCTGTGACCTGTTTTTATCGGTCTTCCATTACAGAACCATTCTACTCTCATGGCTGGATCACCAACAGGTTGTAATCTACATTCCAAATGCACATTGGTCCCTTCTACAGTCTCAACATTATGTAGAGCTCTTGAAAATTGAGGTGCCTGCCTCACAGTTATATCTTCATGTACTTGTCTGGATCTACGCGCAGCATCTTCTAGCATTTGTATTTGCTCTACAGCTTGCTCATTCTGTGTATCAGTTACGATATCTGATCGTTCAATAACACGAACCATTGCAGAAGTGTGAGCGGAACCCAAATGGTTTACAGCCCTCACGGTATATTCTCCAGAATCAGCAGATGTTGCGTGAATTATATCAAGAGCAACAAATCCAAAGTCATAATAAGTCCTAAATCTAGAGCCAACTGTCACAGCTCTGCCATTATGGAACCACTCGACACGCATGGTCGGGTCACCCATGGGCTCCAACCTGCATTCTAAGTGAATATTTTTACCTTCCGATACTGGGGGAGGATCAGATAGTGGCTGAACAAATACTGGTTTAGACTTGGATATTTCTTCAATTTCATACATAGGTTCCACAAACTTTGATTCTTCAATGTGCCTTGTTTTTTCATATAAACCACGGTGAATACTTGACGTATCAATGCTGGATCGTGCTAGAATAAAAAAAAAATACAGATTTAATAAACATTTAATAATAATCTTTGCCTTTTCAATTGTATATCTGTAAACTTATAATATTTGATCGCAATTATGTAACCTTTATAATATTTGGCGCAGTATACTCAGTCAAAATGAAAAGTATTTTATAAATAAGTGACTGATAAAGTAAATGTAAAAAAACAGTTTGTTTCCCTGAACCTTCAAAATATTGGGCTAATTTCTGAATATTAATAACAAACAACGCTTTTTAATGAGTACTTACTTTCGACTGCCATAGAAGCACTCAATTGGGCTTCTCCAGCTGCATTGCGCGCTACAACTGTGTATACTCCGGAATCATCTGCGCGGACAGTGGCAATATCTAACGCTACGTAGCCAAAATCATGGTATGTCTGAATGCGATTAGCACTCTTAATTTGTTTGCCATTGAAATACCATTCTACTGACATAGTCAAATCACTTTGCGGCTCTACTCTTGCTTCAAAGTGAGCGCCTTGCCCTTCTACTATTTTATTTGTACCTTTTAATGGTCCCAAAAATCGAGGCTTTTGTGTAATTTTCACTTCCTCTTCTGCTCGTCTTGAATATCTACTGGAATCTTCGAGATGCTGAATTTTCTCATATCCACCTGGATGTTGAGATTCCGCGATTATATCTTTCTTTGTCACAATACTTAGGTTAGCACTAGTAGCTGCCTGACCCAGAGCATTATAAGCTCGACAAGTATAGTGACCAGCATCGTGTACAGTCACGGATTTTATTGTTAAAGCGACGTATCCAAAATTAAAGAATGTAGTAATTCTTGAACTAGCTTCAACAGGACGTCCGTCTTTTAACCATTCAACTCTTAAAGTTGAATCGCCTACTGGTTCGAGGCGAGCTTCGAAATGGGCGAACCCACCTTCCTTAATATTTATTTGATCTTTAATTGGTGTTTTGAACTCCGGCCTCTGCGTACTTTCAGGGGCCTCCTGATAATATTTTTGATGTTGCTGTTGCTGATATGCTTCCAATTGCTCAGTCTTTTCAATGTATCGTCGTTGTTCTGGTATGCCAAGATCTGCAGTAACAGTACTCCGGGCAGCGACTCTGATCGAAGCGGTACTAATGGCTTCGCCTAATTTATTTACAGCTCTCACTGTGTACGAACCTGCATCTTCAGCCCGTAGGTGCATGATGTTAAGGGAGACGTAACCGAAGTTGAAGATTGACGTGATTCGCGAGCTTGCTGTAATCGCTCTTCCATCTTTGTACCACTCTACTCTCATCGTAGGATCACTGACCGGGGTAAGTTGAGCTTCGAAATGAGCATTCCTGCCTTCTTGTAACTCACCAAGCTCTTGCAGCGGCCTAATGAATTGAGGCCTCTGTGAAATCTGTTCTTCTATTGACTCTTGGTGTTGATATCTTGAATAATCCTCCAACTGTTGAATATACTGCAAACTCTCTGGATGTTGGCTCGTTCTTTCGATTGTTGCTCTTGGAGTTACTTGCAAAATAGCCTTAGTTTCTGCAACACCTGTCGCACTTATAGCTCTGCATGTGTATTCTCCACTGTCTTGCATGTTAAGACTGAGCATATCGAGAGAAATATATCCAAAGCGGAAAATTGATGTAAACCTAGAACCTGCAAAATGAACATTTAAATTAATTTAACATACTTACTTGAAAATAAAAATCATAGACATTTCGTTTTGTAGTTACTTACTGGCTTCGATACTTTGTCCGTTTCTCAACCACTCAATTTTCATCGTTGGGTCGCCAACCGGTTCTATCCTCGTTTCAAAGTGTATTTTGCCACCCTCCATCTGTGAAATACTCTTGAGTGGCACAATAAACTGCGGTGGAGGATAAACTCGATCTTCCTCACCTGGAGGAATGTAAGGTCTTGCCCTTTCCACGTGCCTTAAGTATATGATTTCTGGTCCAGGAGCAGGCCTATAAAATAAAATATGTAAATACACACATACTTCACGCTCACGTAAAAAGAACGTAAGAAGTTTCGTGATATTACTTACTCTGGCTCGATAATCTTTGTAGGCCGGGGCAAGTGCAGACGCTTTTGCTCAGGCGGAGGCTCTTTTGGTACTTCGACATAGAGCCTTGCCCGAGTAGCGGTGGAGCCTGCGACGTTCTGGGCTGTGCACTGATACCATGCCGCATCCGACGCCTTGGCTCGCGGAATGTCCAGCGTCGAGGCTCCACCATCGGTATTAATTCGTAACTCTGGATTGGGTATTATCGGAACGCCGTCCTTCTGCCATGTGATCCGTGGTGTAGGTGTGCCAAGTGCGCGTGCATTTAAAATAACAGGTTCCCCTTCGCGTACGCTTAGAGTACTGAACCGTTCAACAAACTTTGGAGCAACTACTTGTTCCTTTTCGATGACGTTAAGTCTGCACTGGAAAGATGTTTCACCAGTCTTGTTGCGAGCAACACATGTGACTACACCACTGTCACTAAGTTCGACGTTTGTAATCATAAGTGCATGATTACCTGATTCGTTTACTAATATCTTATGATTATAATCGTCTCGAATTTGTCTATCGTTAATGAACCACGTGACTTCTGGGTAAGGTCTGCCAGTGACGCGGCAATCGAATCGCGTCATTTTTCCCTCCGTGACATCGCGGTCTTGGCAGACTCTTACAAATTGCGGAGCGAGAGCTTTCTCACTTATTTCTACTCTTTCTTCAATTCCTGTTTGTTGAGTGTCCATGATATACTGTGATCGTTGATCTTGCACATAAGTCTCTTGTGGAGATTCAACGGCGAGGTATGCAGATGTAACAATGCATCCATTGGGATTTTCAGCCAATAAAGTGTAGTGGCCAGAGTCAGACTTTTGAGTGTTTCTTACCCTAAGAGTAGTTTGATTATGCGTAGTAACAATTTCATTTTTGCTGGTGTTTACTAGCCGCTGACCGTTCTTGAACCAAGTCACTCTCGGCCGCGGGTTACCAGATAGCTGTACCTGAAACTGAGCATCAGTGCCTTCCTGTAGCTTGGAATTCCTTGGCTTTTGTGCAATTTTGGGTGGTGTCACAGGTCCAAGCGTTTTGTCAATCTCAGTACTGATATGAATGTCACTTTCATTGACATATCTCTTAGTAATAGTTTCCCTGAATGAAACTTCGCGCAAAAGTCTGTACTCAAAGGTGTCTACTTTGAAATCTTCTGTGGATGAATAGTCGGTGCCGTTGGTGTATGCGACTTTTTGTGTTTGTTTGGACTGTTCTGTGGAGTACCCCTGTGTACCGTAGGATTTGTGCTCCACGCTCTCGCTGACGTGTCGATAGCTTTGTTGCTGCGAGGACTGCTGCGCAGGCACCGGGACGCCTTCTGGCTGGATATACACGGAGCAAATGGCCTCGCCATATTGATTGCGGGCCGTGCATGTGTATTCGCCCTCATCGCCCGGGCCGATCTGCTTAATTAATAAGGACACGTCACCAGTTTGTTCATTGTAGCTCATACTGTACTTGTTGCACTCTACTAGTGGGGCCTTCTTTCTTGTCCACGATACAACGGGGGTAGGATTGCCTCTAAGTTTTCCTTCGAATTTCGCATTTCCACCTTGTGCAAATCTCGCATTTTTAAAGATTTGCTCAAAGATTGGAGGGGAAGGCTCGCCGGGCCTGCCTGACGTGACAGGCAAGCGGTCGCCAGCAGATTCAACTGTAACAAAATAAAAATATACAATAAACACCATTATCCTCGAGTTAAATTATTATATCTTACGAAATGAAATGTTACTATGTAGCTGGAGACTAGATATGGAAAATACTCCTTGTATTTTTGTTATTGAAGAAACAAAATTAGTTTAAACATATATATACGTAAGTACACGCTAGGCTTGTGTTAGCAGAGGCGCAATATTGCATAATGATCGATGTTGTTCGATGATTTCACGAGCTTAACTACTGGCATTTACGGGCGCGACTGGACAACACCGAAATTCGCTAAGCTAATGACATTCTTTATCCATGTTTTGATGATGATTCCACCAGGGAATCGGACCCTGGACTTTATTTTCCGCATAGTTTCACAGCAGAGCGTACTAAATAAAATATTCAAATTTATACGTGACGTGACGCAAAGAGCAGAAGCAACTTAGTTAATTATTTAAAAAAATATATAATAATACTAGATACCTATTTATAACAGCTCATTTCTATTGTACGAGTATGATTGATAGCCGATATATAATTTTTTTAAATTACTTTTTTTAGCTGTTATGTAATTAATTAATGAATTAAGTAAGTACGATAACGCAGAAAACGGTTTTTCACCTAAGGGCAGTTAGTACCTAAGCTACTACTGTTTCCTCAATATATCGTCATATAAATGTTTACGTTTTACTGTACTTTAAGTATTTTTGTTATACCGGAAAAGTATAAAGATAACATAATTCTGGTGTCCTGTGAAAGCGTACTAATAGGTACTCAAGTAGAGTCGAGTAGACTTTGTGAGACTGTGTGTGACTGTTTAAAAATTATCATTAAATACCGCTGGAATCACCTATTTTACTTCTAGTTTCTAGCATACCTAACCTAACCTGCCAGAAACCACTGAATTCAGATGTCAAGAAAAGTTTTTTGTAGAAATATTGCTGTTATGTAATACGGTAGGTATTATTTGGCCTAATACCTATATGGTTCGCTATTTTTGACTTAAAAATTTGTCCATGTTCATAAATAGTCGTGTGATAAATATCAAAAGTTCCTGGAACGTGCGTGCGTCGGTATTCCAGCTCTGTTCGGATTGGATGCGCATGAGTCACGGGAGTGACGAGGCGGGCGAGCTCTTTTCGCGCGTCTATTTTAGTATCCACCACTCGGATCTTGTTACGATCGCCATTTTGGTGGACTCTTTCGCTTTCCCACATATTCCAAAGAATGTTTAAATCAAAAATAAATCTTACGCCTGTATGGATTAGAAATGTAATATGTGTTATTTAAAAATGCACTACATGAGCTGCATATTTGTTTACAGACGTCGTGTGCTCACAAAAGAACAGTTAGGAATGGAGAGTCGTCCGATGAAGTCACGGGATCAAGGACCGGTTCTGCTGGTGTTATGTCAACCAGGCATCGGTTGCAAAACTTGTTCGCACTTTTTGTAGGTACGTAGGCGCATACAATATGTGTACAATACGGCCGATATAACTTCACAGGTCTGAACATAGGCACTACGAACTTTCGCGCATGTTCTCTCACTCACACTCGCCTCATGTCACCATTTGTTTCTTAAAAAAAATACTACGCAGCCCCTCTGCGCGAAGTTCGGAACTGCCAAGATAGATCGGGCGTATTGTGCCTACTTTAAACCATAAAGGCTTGTGCAGACCAGCGCGACTTGTCGCGCGACGCGACACGAACAATACAATTTCTAAAAAAACTTCACAGTATAACAATAACCGGTGTCGCGTCGCGCGACAAGTCGCGCTGGTCTGCACAAGCCTTAATACGAGAGATTTATACTAATATTGAAATCTAGGAATGTACCAACCTTCTTAGGTTTTAAGTGACTTGACAAAGTGCAAATAAAAGTATTTGTTATTGAATTAATAGCTACTAGAACCTACCTACCTGGTACCGTAATAAAACGAACCCATACTTAGTAAAAAGGTGGCTTCCATATGTTTATAATGACATCGTTTACACAAGGCAAGCATTCAAGGTTTGGTTTTTAGGTCAAGGTCATATGGTACCTTAACATATAAATTCGCTTGAAGAATTCAACAATACAATGCGATACTTGTGTTGATCTTTAGGTATGGCATTTTATAGACGAAAAATATGTCAGTTTTCCGAGAACTTTCCATCAACATTATTGTGTAGGTGTAACTAAAGATGTTTTCGTATCTGGATAATAATTATCGTGTTCAGGCACCGAATTGGCAATCCACCAAAGACGACAGCATCACGCCAAAGAATAATAGTTATAAAATAAAGTTATAAATCGTTCGCATTCAATGTTCGCAGCTGTGCAAACTTTAAAACCTTTTGTTATTTTGAGGTATACAAACATAGTTAGCAGTAAGTTGCAATTGTTTCGTCTATCCTTCTAAGGTGTGTACGCACCAACGAACAAGAATGTGGTGAAAACGAACATCGGACGCTTTGTTCGCATTTGCGTACCGGTAACGAACATCAAACACTGTGCTCTTCAGAAATGATCGTGGCGATCCAATTTCGTTGTTCTGTGTGGACGGTGTTCGGAGAAATTTGATGCTACATTGTTTGTCCACCACTGTCAAACTCCAACGGCTACTAAAGAGACCGGGGCGGTTGAGCGTGAACACAAGTCGAACTGTGTTCGTATGGTGTTCGTGTTCACTTTGGTCCTTTATGTCCACACTTTATCCGAACGAAATGTTCCGTGTTCGATGTTCGTGTTCACCATGTTTTGTTCGTTTGTGCGTACACGCTTGGTAGGTTTACTCGTAACAGGCTGATGTCGGCAACTCCACGTCAAAGCTCGTATTTCTCATTAATCGCCTTTCAGCTACAAGTGTATACATAATTTAAATGACTTTAACAACATCATAGATACATTTTTAAGACAATGTTTTTTCCAAATTGAAGCGGTTTTGGCTCAACCCTACGAAATTGAGTGCATAGGTGTTAAACCGCAGAGCGTACCGAACCACCAACTGAACATATTGGTTGCATTCGTTGTCTCTCACGTGCGGTACAGTTTCTGTCTCCACGGACACGCTAAGAACACATTGCGGAAACGGAATATTGTGAGAGGTTACAGTCAGGAGAATTAACTGGTAAGCAAATTGAAACCCTACGTCAATTTGCTTAAGAATTAATTTATCTGAGTTTACATTGAAAATATTTGAACAAGATGTTGAGAAGCACACAAGGTCGTCTGCTGTGGCATGACATGGAAGAGGTCTATCTAGTACATACGTGTAACAGGGACGGAATTCCAATTTTAATCATTTAAGTAGGTATTTTTTTGGAGGAGCTCGTGGTTAAGTAATAACTGCTGCACGGGTCGGTGATCGGTCTGTGGGTGGGTGACCATCTTTAAAAACCGAGACTCCTCCGTGCCTCGGAAAGCATGTTAAGCCGTTGGTCCCGGCTGTCATTCATGGATCTTCGACAGTCGTTACGGGTCGTCAGAAGCCCGAAAGTCTGACAACCAGTCATACCAAGGGATATCGTATTACCCAGTTACTGGGTTGTGGAGGTCAGATAGGCAGTCGCTCCATGTAAAAATACTGGTATTCAGCTGAATCCGGAACTGGAAGCCGACCCCAATAAAGTTGGGAAAAGGCTAGGCAGATTGAAGTAGGTATTTTTTACAAGTTACCTAAATAAAAATTACCTCTACCTATAATTTATAAATTAAATCCTAACTTATTAATTTTATAAAAACGAAAGTGAGTTTGTTTGTTACGATTTCACGCTATAAACGGCTTAACGGATTTGTATGAAATTTGGCACATCGGAAGATCATGACCTGGATTAGGACATAGGATACTTTATATCCCGATATTCCCACGGGATCGGGACTTATGCGGGTGAAACAGCGGGGCGCAGCTAGTACAGTATAAGAACGAGCAGCTTTCACAAGACAACTGAGCTAAGTTTTGCTCTAAGACCGAGCACCGTGAAAACTTGGGTGAAGTGAGCTGGGATTGACACTTGACAGCTCATTTCGAACTCACTTCACCTATGTTTTCACGATGAGATTTTTACAGAATACCACTAACGAACTAGGTAGGTATAACTAGCCCCGGATTTTTTTATTAGAAACTGTACAATTTATCAGGCTTTGTAAGAATTGTTTCTAAGGCCATATTGATGTTGAACACTAGTTGCTTGCATGGATTGGTACAAAAATCCCCTCGCTCAAGCTGTTGCGTGTTTACTCAAAATTTAACAGACTATACTTTTAGAGAATGGACTACTGCAATCAAATTCAATCTTGAAGCATCCCAAAAATACTTGAGTCAGGGAAATTGACTAACAACTTAAATTGTCCGTAAAGTTGTACAAGGAGCCACGACGCGCGGCCGATATCGGAACTAACGCCACCATCTTGTTTTTGGTGTTCCATATCCGAAGGGTGCCAAACGGAACCCTATAACTAAATAAATAAAATAAAATTCATTTATTTCAGGTCCTTGGCCCATATTAAGTACAAAAAATACACACATAGTTATTACTTAGATAAAATTATAAATCAAGCACCAGTAATATGCCTGCTACAACAATGCCCAACGTAGGGGCAATCCAGTCGCTGAGCAATCATCGCCAGGACAGTGTTGGAGCTAGCCCGCACCCTGCGCACCAAGGACGCGCACCGCTTGCGCATGGTGGCGTGGAAACAGTCGGTGCGCGCTTCCGCAAACATGCCCGAGGCGCTGCAGAAGCGGGGCAGCCCCAACACTGCCCTGAACGCGTTGTTGTATTGAACACGAAGGGCACTGTAAGCAACTTGTGAGTATGATGCCCATAGGCTGCACGTGTATAGGGAGGTGCAGAAAGCCTGCGCTGTCCGTCCGTCCGACCGTGTGTCTGTCATCAGCGGGCCGTATCTCATTGACCGTAATAGGTAGACAGTTGAAATATCCATAGATTGTGTATTTCTAATGCCGTTATACCATTATTTCATAAGTTAATAATTAAAGGGGGGATCCCCTTTAACTTTATTTATTTTGGCAGTGGTGGGCCAGTGGTAACAGACGCGACTTCAGTTTTGTAGATCGTAGGTTCGATTCCAGACAGGCCTGGAGGCTTTAATTTATGTAAATTATTTCATCACCACTGTTCTCAAAACGGTGAAGGAAAACATCGTGAGGAAACCGGCATGTCCTAGAACCAAAAAATTCAAAGACCTGTGACATCTACCAACCCGCACTGGACACGCGTGGTGGATTACGGCCCACTCATCACATATTTTTCTTGGTACACTCTACTCAGTACTTGACCATCGATATGTAAGTTATTATGGTGACTAATCATATTGTTTTTAGCAGTGAATATAGTATAATTTGTTTTAGCTTAAGTTTGATTTAATCCAAGTGAGTGCTGCGAGAGAGGTTTACATCACTTTGGGCTTGTTCTATAGTGAGCAAATTGAGGCACATTCTCAGAGATCAGATTAAGATTGTAGAGAACTGCTCATTTCTCCCGAAAATGTTGTTAGCATAGTTGCTCTCGTAATAGGAGTAAGAGAACGCAAGGTATTCATGTTATTGTTAGCAACAAAATTGTTAAGTTGAAAAATATAGTGACAACAGCAATCGCTCTGCTAATCGCTTCCCTCGTGCACTGCGCGCACCACTAAGAACGTCCACTCATTACCCTTACTGGCGCTTTTTTATATAGAATTTTTACTACAATTTCACGAAACAATAACATAAATGTTTACCAAAAGGCGGTGTCATTCAAGCTAAAATATGTCGCCATGTAGTATTGTATAAATAAATCACGTGCCATTCCTTGACAGTTGTATAAAATGGCTAAAACCCGGCAAATTGAAGTAGGGTGTCAGTTTGTTTTACAATTAATTTCACTAACTGTAGCAGTCACCTGAATGAGCGTTTCACTGGTTTCGCGGTAATATCTTGTCGTTACATTGACACAACCGAAAGCGGCGCCATCGCCGTCGCAAGCCCGCTCGCAGTCGGAACCTGACCCAGTCCGCGCCATATGGTCACTGGCCCTCATTATGAATCATACACTCGTGCAATACGAAACGTACAATTTTAATTTGGTTTATAAACTTACACTCGCCGTTCTACTAAACCATGGGTTATAATAATAATGTAGTTATGGTATGTTATCTATAATACATTGTACAGCGGATATATTTTACCGCCTCCCCCTCAAGACCTAGGCCAATTTTTTTTTTGATATTCGTGTGTCTCAGGCCATAAAAAATATGAATTAAAAATCATAAAAAGAAATACTTAAATATATAAATCTGCGAAATTTCGCATATATTCTGGTGTTATAGGTACAATATGGAGATGATATTAAGACAATACATAAAAACAATGGCCATACTAATGTATTTAAGAACTACCAAATAACTCCTGACATTGAAAGTAAAATGTGATTTTTTAAACAAACTAAATAAGTCTTGGGCCGACTATGAATTTTGACTAGTTATACTGACGAAACTATTGAATATATTTGATTGAATTTTTGGATGGAGACTGGGAACATTATTAGATATAATTACTTAGTTTAATTTATTGTTATAGTCTCAGATCGAATGCAAAGAAATCACAGAGGCAGAACTATCGTAACCTTATAGTAGACAGAAACAGAAATAGCCACCGTACCTGACATCGCATCGGTGCCATTTATGAATTATGCGTCCATGGGGCAAGTCTTAATCCATTTTCGAGTTTTTTGCCACCAATTTAGAATGCTATGATTCGTTCTACGACATATTTTTGATAACTCGTTTTTATTTTTTATGTTTTTTTATATAATTCAAGTACTTATTAAATATAGATTTACTTATTAGATATTTCTTCGGCAATTTAATAAACTTATAATGAACATGACATTTTATGAAGCCTGAGTTTTTTAAAGCTCGACAATCACCTTAATTGACGCAATCACAATCAGTGTGATTTTGACGGCTAATTAACCCATTGCTTCGTATGTTCGAATAATTGTCTGCTCAACAACGCAATGAATGCTGTTGAACTGTCAAAATGATAGCCATTGCTACTGTAAGTGTGTTACGCAATAACCCCGCAGTATTAAAAAGTACAGCACGAACTTTAAAAAAAGATTTGTACATTCTTCTATAAATATATTTTTCACCTAGATAGATGAAGAGTATCTTATTTGTATTTATTATCTAAAGAAATAATAAAATGTATACATAAAAAATTATGATTTGGAGGTAAATATTTTACAATTTTGCTTGATAGAGTTTATATGCAAGAAAATCACTTTCGATTTTCCCTGTAAATACCTATCTACGTATTTACTTTGCAGAAACAACTTTGTACATGCTTTACTTACGAACAAATTATTTCTCTTCATATCTTGTCTATTAATACTAGACCATCTTCGCTTCCATTTTTTGCGTGTATTAATAATTCAACCTTTTTTAAATTTCATGTTTTTCTTATTGCTATCTCGGGCAACGATCAAAGTTATTATGGTCGATATAATTGCCAGCCCCGCTACTTGCCGCGCGTAAAAGAAATTGCGGACCGCTTCTTAATACCAATTAATTTAATCATTTTTATTTATACTTCTTGCTTGCCTTGTATGTGGCCTTTTTAAACGCCCTGTTTTAACGATCGTTTGTAGTTTTCATTATAATTTATTAAAATGACGGTTTTTATTTTTAAAGTGCGTATAATGTAAGTAAGTTACGAGTATATTAACCTTTGTGCCTTTAATCATCAATAAAGTGCCAATCAAATAATCTAATCAACCACATGTCACAATCAAAATCATCTCAAGTGATTTGATTGGTTGTTGATGTTTCAGTCAGCCAATCACAACATCATGAGTTTGACAGTCCGTTTGCTAATTTTTACGTTGATTGGTCATTCAGGTACCGATTCTTAGCGAATCAAAGTCATCGACATACCGTCGTAATGCAAGCCACACAAGTTACGATATACTTGTGCAAAATTGGACTTGCACAAGTATACAATAACGTGTTTGGGATGAATTAGCACAAGTATCCGAGCCATTCAGTGTCACGCACACTTGTGCAAGGCTAAACTTGCGCAAGTACCTATATTGTCACGTGTATGAGTACTTTAAGAAGTAGTAAGTACAAACCTAACTTTGTTTTTTTTATAAATTCAATATAAATCGAAATTATCATTTAATTAGCTTAAGATAATACCTACCTATGTATCGATGATAATTCGATAATCGATTTTTATCAGACAAACATAAACACATTTAAGATTTGTTTTCATCGTAATTAGAGAAGAATAAGATACGTGTGTCGTTACCATTAGTATAATGAATGAACACAAAAACAAATCGACTATTTTTGTACCTACATACTGATAATGTGCTATTATCATCATCGCCTTTTAACGTTAGTAGAAATCCCTAATTTAGAGCTAGCCAAGTTATATTCTGAAATGTTACAGGGTGGCCTACCTCCAATGGTTATAAGGATATATAATAAATTACCAAAATTATATAGGGAACCGCCAATCAATCGTTTCAAAACAATATTATTCAAATGGCTTATAGAAAAATCATTCTATTCTGTGAATGAATACCTAAATTTTAAGGACTCACACTTTAATGTATGTTCCAATTTTATTAACATAATTACATTTATTTAATTCATGTAATTTTGCATGCTAGTTTTAGCGACTTGTTTTGCAGAAACTGTTAAACAATACCACCAACTGTAATGTACTACAATTCTTGCAAATAAATTTCATTTCATTTCATTACAAAAAAAAATCTGTTACAATTTTTATTCAATAGATGTTTGATTTGTTCGGTAAAATACGGCAGCACCTAAGCCTTTTTAATAGCGTGAACTGAACATCGCCTTAATTTCAATATTTTATCTGAAACAGTTTGAAAAACGCCAACAAATCCCATTTTTAACCCCCGACGGAAACAGAGGAGTTTTATAAGATTAACGTGTGTAGATATCTGTGTGTTTGTCTGCGCCATCGTAGCTCCTAAACGGCTGAATCGATTTTGATTATCGTTACTGAGCAAGTCTGCACTAAGTCCTATAGAATATTTTGCCTTTTGTCTATGTTTTTTTGCCACTGTGGCCGGCACGATCAGGAGTTCCCTCCGAAAGCTGATTAAGCAGCTAATTTCATTTAAAAAAAGGGGACAATGTGCAAGTCTGCACTAAGTCCTATAGAATATTTTACCTTTTGTCTATGTTTTTGCTGCCTATTGGTTTTTATTTTGATTGACTTAAATATACTTTTGTTTTACTACCAAGAACCAGCGCCTTTTCTAATTTAGTAGTTAATAGTTACAATATTTACACTATTGGGTAAAAGAAACCTTTTGCTGACCCGCTCTCGACCACTACTTACATCATCGAGGAAAATGGTCCAAGACAAGCAATCGCAAGAAATGGTGACATGAATTGAAATTATGACAGTTCCTGATTATTCTGTGGGGCTATCTGAAAGTATGTTTACAAGAAACTGTTCGAGAAGCGATCGCATTTTGTAAACAGCAAGAGGTGGGGATTCGGCAAATGTTATTTTCAGTACGTAATTGCCGAAACTGAATAATACAATTACGGAAAATGTAACAATAAACAACAATATTTTACTTAGCTTCCAATGGAAAACGTGATTATTATAAATGAAAGAACTTAATAATTTTACATCATAAACCTCACCATCCAAATTGTAAGCAACCAAATGATAAAATTAACAATCACATATTTATTATAATTATGGAAACATATTGGGCTGCTTCATTGGGCTGTTTAATTATATTGTTTGAACTTGCGAACCGCGACATTCCAATTAATTATCAATCGTAATTAATTAACGTAGTTATTCAACTATAGCTGGGAATTTAATTTAAAATTAACGTGTTGGATACAGATAATAAATACATAAATACAGTTAATTATTATTAAAATCTAATCTAGTCTAATAGCAGCCTTGTGTTATTTCTTCCAAGAAGTTCGGTGATGATGGCTTTGAAATGTGTCGTGTCGAAAAAGAGGCACCTTTAAATAGAAAGTCATAGAAATCTCCCTATGTCTGGATGGTGTAAGTTCATTGTTATCATTTCTAACGTTATGATCGCTAAGTGTACCAACACAGCGGCCTGCGCCGGCGCTGCGGTCGGTTCCGTAATTCTATGTGCTTACCGAGACGGAATAACTTGGATCGTAGTGACCCCAGTCCGCGAGCCAAGTCACGCTTAAACTTACATGACGTGTGTATAACAAAAAATGTATTGGAACTTGGACACGTTTGTTTTTATGAACAAAAGACATATGTAAACGTAATCATATGTATTATGTATTCTTTTAGTAGAATAATACCGTTGATTAAAAAGTATATAAACTGTATTTATAACTTTCAAAGTAGGTATTAAAATTAATTTGTGGTCTTGGCATTCAACGATATCCCTTTTAACCCTGCATAAACTGTATTACTTTTTACCTGAAATCTTATTTTCTTTCTGTTATTAAAAATGTTCTCTGTCTTAATTTCTTCAAGCAATTTATATTCTTAAACATTGAAAGCTCTGAGCTTCTTCTTTTAAGGAATTTATGCAATGTTACACGGCTCAAAGAATACAAATCTGTGCGCTATACTGTACTATGGTTAATGCAATATTCAAGTTTGTTCGAGTGTTAGTAGTACACTCATAATTCATCTTTAAAAGGAGAAAGCGACTATCGTTATACACGACTATACAGCTAGGGGATATATGAAATTACATTTACGAGACATAATTGTATTAGAACTATTGAGACCTCTATACATAAAAATATAGAATATTTAAAAAACAATCTACTGCTTGTACGTTAAAAAGAACCGTAATTCAATTGATTGACTTTCGTAATTAACGCTATAGAATCGAGAGAAAATGCCACAAAGCTGATCTATGAATAAATCAGTGAAGAAATTAACTTATCGTCTAGATACAGTAGTTATTAAAAGCTTTTCGCGGTACCTTTTGATCTTAGATCATGATTGACGACCTAAGTTTCAGTATGACACTGCTTCTGAAACTTTATTCTTTCAGTTTCAGGTAACGTAACAGCTATATGTACCTCCGTGAAGATAATGATTGAATATATGTCTTTTTGTTCGTATTAATTAATAGAAGTAATTTCATTATATTAATCGTTTAAACATCACACGCTCTACTGCAAGCTCAATAAATAATACTTCAATAAAGAATTAAACTTTCACAGAAAAGCTGAAGAAATCGCTGTCTCTTTAATCTATTAAAGTAATAATATGCTATCGTAAAATATGATCGGGCGATCGTCCATAACATAATAATTAATTAAATAGAAAAGTAATTTTCTATTTCATTAATTATTAATTTTTATTTTCTCATTTATTTACGTATCGTTTTCACTTTTATTTTTTTATAGAAATCAAAAGAAAAAAATAGTAGCCCCCCGGTATCGGTAACAGATACCACCGGTGGTAAGGGCAATTATTAATTATTATTATTAGACGATTTCAGAGTAATTAATAAGTATTAATAGGTAAGATTGTAAACATGTGTATGTAGATACATCAGTACGTACATGCCTTTCAGAAAGCTAAGTAGCAATACGACCATTTCGGACTTGTATTTCATTTATTTACGTTTCAAGTAAAGCGGAAATTCAAAAACCGTAACCATGTCAGCATCCCATAATTGTTATTTGAACCGCCGACAACTATTATAATTATAATGATAAGAAACTTAACGCACCGAGTTATTCTATAAGCAAATCGTTATGGCTCGGAGCGAAAGTAGCCTCGACTGCTCCGTTTTTAACTGTTCACTGAGATAATAAATTTGGAGATAAGACCGGTAAAAGTAAGTGCGCTACGAGAAGTCAGTAAGTGTTGTCTCGCCCGTTTTAATATTACATATTATTTGCGAACGTTCGCTGAACTCAACACAGACCATGATTTCATTATCTCCAATGCGAGTTGTGTGTGACTCCAGAGCTTTCGAATAGTTTACGAATCGTGACTTATCTGCGTGTCAGCTAACATCCGTGCCTATATAATCGTTAGTAAGAAAATTCACGGCATATCATACTATGAAGTGATCGCATTGTATTAAACAATGACCATTTGAGCAAGAAGTGTTTTCTAATGCTTTGTTAGTGAATCAGCTGTTCAAAGAAGTGTTCGTCGTGAATAATTTCTTATCGACTTTTGTTCCCAGCTCTGAGAGTCAGCGTGGTCGAAAGTTTTAACTTGCGCTTTCGCTGTGAAATTTAAATCACTATAACGCTTGCGGGATGGAAATTGAAGACATCGATCCATGCGAATATTATTTTCTCATTAGCGTTGGAAATTTTTCTCGTGATGTATGTAGGTATGTTATCTAAACAATTTCTTGTATGTAAATAAGGTTGCATTTAACGTCATTCCTAGATTGATAGCTACGAATGAAAGTATGTGTAACAGTGTAATTTATTTCTCATCTTTTGTTTTTATAAATAATGTAGTTATTATCTTTAGAATTTCTCAACACATTATCAACAAAACGGTATGCTTAGTGAAGGTAATTGTTTTAGTTGTGTATAAGTATATTATTTTCTCGTGGAGTGATGAGCAGTGAGCAGCCGGAGCACCAGGCACCGCGACGCGCTACAGTTAACATGTTACTTACGTTATAATGGCGGGTGCGCA
This sequence comes from Agrochola macilenta, assembly GCA_916701695.1. NCBI lineage: Eukaryota > Metazoa > Arthropoda > Insecta > Lepidoptera > Noctuidae > Agrochola > Agrochola macilenta. The sequence goes on along the minus strand of OU753552.1, from coordinate 23,564,361 downwards.
CGTTCTAGCTATGCGCTAGACGGAGCACGCCAGCACACCAACACATCGAGATGATCATCTAGCTGAGACGCGCTCGTTTATAATTCCATGTAGTTCACTAGGATGTACCGAAATACGTCTACAAGTGTCTACAACGTATGCCCGTTACATTTTATTAATTATCTTTAAAGTTTAAAGCAACGTCACATTCATACATCATGTTAACATACTTTTTTAATAAAATAAAATCGATCGCATCCATTCAGCCATCAAATTCATTCTGGCGCTTGTTCAATTGTAAAAAGTGAATGTGATTCACGAACAGATTGGTATTTAATGCCGTTTCTATTGAACGTGGATCGCGAAGAAAGAGTGAAAACGTTGCTTGACGGCATTTTACCGGCGTTTTTCAAGTCATACTCTAATGACGCTATTATTCCACAGTTCTCAGTCGTATGTCGAAATAGAAAACCGATAATTAAAACGATCGGGGCAAAAACTTGCAATGCCACGCCCTGTTACGTCTGCTGCACTCATGTTATAGCATGGACTCATTATGGGCCGAGGAGACTCGCTTACCTAATTCACTTTTTATTGATAAGTTACCTCGAGCTTTAAATTATATTGCCAGCATTCATATTATCAATATATAGGAGTATTATATCGATATTGTAAGTGAATGAAGGTATTCTTACGGTACAAGTCCGTAGCTGACTGCAGGCAGCAGCAGCAGGCGACGTGTCGTCGCGACACTATTGGTTTCTAGTATTTCTATGTAATACCGTGTCGTTAGCTACGGAAGGTATTTCATAGAAATACATAGAAACCAGTCGTGTCAAAGCGACACGTGGTCTGCTGCTGACCGCAGTCGGCTACGAACTTGTATTACTTTTACGAAAATAAAGTTATCTCAAACCTCATATTATTTTAATGTAAGACTTCTTTTCAAGTGACTATTTTGTTTACATGGGTCTGAGTGTGAAAATGCGACTGATTTATAATTATTTAGTTTTGGAAAGGTTTTGAATTTTTTTTTTTTTTTCGTGGTGCGATCAAGTGCGAGCATTGTCTGTTGATCGATTAATTGTGGTGATATTATACAACGTGGTATTCATGAAGTATTTCACCTGCGAGGCTATGAGTCACGCACGTGTCTCGGTGATAGCGTGTGTATACCTGCCCACCGTTACAGTTTTACATAATTTAATGCTAAACGGCGTTCAGTTTGAACAACTGCCGATGATGTGTCTCGTCGTTACTGCTTGAATTACGATTACCTCGCATTACTTACAACAATATTATCATTAAAAAACATGTCTTTGACTATGTATCTAAACTGATTATTAAAATCTGCTGAAATTCCCCGAACTAGAAAAAATGAGAATTCTTGTAAAGATGCCAAATCTCGAAGCAAAGATACAAAGAACTACCGATATATCGCGCGATAAAAAAAAATTAGACTCTATGGCGGTAATCAAATTTCAAGATGAGCTGTTTTCATTTTATTTCTGGAAGTCTCGAAATATTGTGCAACTTTACATCCCGCAGGTTTTGCGTCACGTCAACAGTATGTTCATCTCAAACTAATTAAACATCTTTAAAAAAAATGATCTGGGTTATCTTATAGTCTACCATGCAAACTTCATTATAAAAATATAATGTTAGAGTCAATCAATATTTTTTTATTGCTGAAGTTTAAAGTATGTGAGTGAATGGTTACTTCGTGTAAATACATTTGTTTAAAACTTAATTCAGACGTTGAAGCGTTCATGTTGGGTAAAAAATAATCCTTGAATGGAAACATATTTGTTCAGATTCCATAAAAGGATAAGTCTTTGCGCCTTATAAGTAAACAAGTTCTTAAAGCTAAAACAAGTTCGCGGTGCAACCTTAACGGAGGGACGAGTGGACTCACGTCGCGATTACAACGATCTGGTGCCCATTTAAGATTTAAATATTGCATAAAAGAATTACTTCAGGGTCGGAGCAGCGACCTAATTACGATTTAACAGCTGTGAGTTCACTTGTCATCCTTCATGTTTATATTATAGGCATTCGCTGCATTTTCATTGCACATAGAGCTGAGATAGGAAAATCATTTTACAGATGGTAGTTTTTTTGGATATACAAATGTAGCATAAATGGGTCATGTCGGGGCGCCGAGGCTTCCGACCGGCAAGACGTCGCGCGAGCCGACCCGCTTGCGAGTGTCTTTAGTTTCTTCCTGGTGCGTAACTTTATTTGTGCATAGCGCTTTTCCTCCGCGAGCGAGATAGTGCGGCTATTCTGGGGCGCGCGCGTGGGCGCCGCTCGCGCTGCCTCGCGCCCGCCGCCACTCCGCGGTACAAGCAATTATGTGATGAATTTCAGGATCATGATACATCAAAATAATATTCGCATTAGCAGTGATTATCATAATTATAAATTGGTTAGATTTATTTAAGCTAAGTACAGTGGTATGAGTATAGTATTGTGGGTACACAGATATTGAGTGACATGAGTAGGCAGCACAGTCGACCTACCTTGCTGCGAGAGCATCTGGCGCGTGTAGTGGTGCTGCTCGGTGCGCTGCTGCACTACTTGCTCGCGCCGCTCGGAGCGCTGCTCGGAGCGCTGCTCGGAGCGTTGCTCCGACCACCTCGACTGCTTCTCCATTTTGCCGCCACTGCAGCACAACGCACAAAAAACTCTCACTCGACGCTTCTAGTCCTTATCGTAAAACAATCCTCGTTTCGGCGCTCGTGTATTAAGAAATAAATACGCCACTGCGAAAAACTTATACTAGTACACGGGTTCATTTAGCAGAAGTCAAGTCATTATAACCCAAGTCCAACAACCAAGACGTCGGTCGATTGCGAATAGTTAGCGGATAGTGCGGAGTGCGAGAAGCGCGCGTTGCGCCGGCGGCGCTGCGAGGGCGGCGCGGGGGGCGTGCGACCGAAATACGACGGGTTATTTCGAGCCGAGCGCACTCCCGCATGCCTCCTCCACGCGCCCCACTCCCGCGCACGCCGCCGCCGCCGCCGGGCCCCCCTCACTCCCGCACATTTTGCATTGCTAAACAACCTTACAAAACAATGCACTCTCCCAACAACACACAACATGGCAATAACTAAGAAAGTTACAGCCCTGTATATCTTGTTGCGATATGGGAATGCCGTCCTGATGTCAAAGTTCAGTGCGATAGGTGTTGCTCCAGGACTTCTACGGTTTCTTGTTGATTGTTTGCGGAAATTACAGTAATTTGTCAGATTAGGATTGTATGAGTCACTTCCGTATCATACTCGCATAGGTGTTACCCACGGTTCAGTGGTTCTTCCTCTTCTTTTCATTTTGACGGTCAATGACCACGATGAAGATAAGTGGTTAAGAATGAAATTATTGATGCTCTTGCTCCTCGTCTACATTACCAAATCTGCAACTGGGTATAATCATAAACATCTACATATCGCCTGTTCTAAAAGTTTAAACAAATGGATCACAAAAAACCTACTCAATAGATACTCAATATATTTGGAGGACCTAAACGTACCTAAACGTACCTAAACGCAAGTTTTATAATGTGTAAAAGTATAAGAAAAAACAGAAAAATATGTGATATTCATCAGTATATTATGTGCTAGTAAGATAGTATGCTGACAACATAATACAATTAATTTGATGTGGATACATAACAACTTATAACAAATTAATTAATAATAATAGTAAAATTGTATAAACGTACTAACTTAACTAAAACTATTCAAAAACTAAAATATAGCATCTGAAATTTGAACCCAACAACTATAATAGGAAGCCCCAGCACCCACCAGCAGTTACTGGAAGTTCTTAGTAGATGTCATTGTCAAAATGCACAATTATGTGCAACAGTAGTATAGTAGCCACCATGTGGTTACATAAATATTGCGAAAAATATAAAATATTTGACGAAAGCTAAAACGATTTTCGCAAAAACCAACAACAACGCTCAACAACTTTGGCTGTCCATAAATACACGAGTAATATAATCAATAATAAAAAATCATGATTGATGTTTTCATTTATTTGCGAGTATCTCAAGTCGCATAAACGGGCGTAGTTTTTTATTGCGTTGACTTTGTAGTTTGTTTTCCAAGGGACCGTAGACGTATGTATGTGATATTAACTCCAACTTCCACGCGTTCCTGAGAAAAAAGGTCTTGACAGACTGGCAGACAGACAGACGGACAACGAAGTGATCCTATAAGAGTTCCGTTTCTTCCTTTTAAAGTACGGAGCCCTAAAAACCACCAATCTTCAAACAGCGCTATATTACCAAATCTGCAACTTATTTGAACCCAACAACTAAATACAATAGGAAGACCCAGCAACCAGCAGTTACTGAAAGTTCCTAGATGTCATACAGTTGCACAATTAAGCCACCCTATGCGGCAAGGCGTTTTGTCAAGGTCTGTATGCGGGGGGTCTATGGGCCAGCTACACCAAAAGATCGCTAGATGTCTTACGCATCCAGTACAACAATGTTTTTAGGATGCTGTTGAAACTGCCCCGTTTCTGTAGCACATCGGAGATTTTTGCGCAGAACCGAACTGACTGCTTCCATGCTGTAATTAGCAAAAAAGTCGCATCACTGATGCGTAGAGCGCGGGTCAGTGAAAATAGCATCCTGAAAACAGTGGTGGAGAGCCCTTACTCCCCTTTTCTGAGGCACTATGTGGGGGGAATGGTCAGGTAGCATATATAATTATATTCCTTGCTTTATCGTTCTCTGCACATCCTGCCGCAGTCACCAGCTATTGTTATACTTTTTATGTTTTATGTACTACTAACACTAGTGTTAAGGTATTTTACTAACGAATTGGACCATATTGTTGTCCGAAATAAATTAATAAATTAATTAAATAAATAAATATACGTTGGGCCTCGGACATTAGCTCTATGCGCTTCCGGACATTTACACTTCACTAGTACAATGGCTGAGCGATAAACTTCTACGTGTGTCAATTATCGCACAGAACATTATTAGCCAAAAGATAGTTGGTTGTTTCAGGTTTCAGTTCAGGCAATGTGAGAAGAGATGGATAGTGTGAAAGATGATATATTATAGCTAAGAAGTAAGTAAAACATTTTAAGAAGGTGCCTTCCCTTTAAAAAAGCCATGTGGATATGCAAATATTGCGGAAAATATAAAATATTTGACCAAAGCTAAAACGGTTTTCCCAAAAAACTTAGGCAGTCTATAGGTAAATATAAGATGCACTTAATATAATCAATAATAATAAATCATGACTCTGGTCAACGGGAAGTACCCTATAGGTTTTGATTTATTTGCGAGTATCATAAATCGCATAAACGGCAGTTTTTTATTTTATTGCTTTGACTTAGAAGTTTGATTTTTTTTAGAGCTTCAAGCGACCGTAGTTACTTTCAACTTGATGCCTCCACGCGTTCCTGAGAAAAAGTGGCTTGACAGACTGGCAACGAAGTGATGCTAGAAGGGTTCTGTTTCTTCCTTTTGATGTACGGAACCCTAAAAACCACCAAACTTCAAACAGCGCTCACCGCCTACTATGCGTATGCTTATGCATGGCTGAGCTACGGCGTTACCCTTTGGAGAAATAGCACAGAGGCACCAACAATCTTCATCCTTCAAAAGAAATTAGTTAAATAAGATCCTTGTAAACGTCGATCCAAGTGACAGCTGCAAACCTCGCTTTCAAAATTATAATTATTATTTTAACTCTCCCAGTATATTTATATTTAAGACATGCCAATCTGTTCGTAAGCATCGAGAATTTTATACAAACTGCGAAAACATACACTCGCCTTACACACTCCGACATAAATCAAGATTAAACATTCCAATTTCTCGGCTAAAAATACAATCTACAAGTCCATAAAAATATGCTGCAAACTATCTGAATTAATAAAAAAGAAGAAAAAATAAATATATTTATAAAAAAACTAAAACAATTTTTTATTAGAATATGCTATTATTATAGTACAAAAGAATATTTAAATGACAAAATATATTAAATTATGTATTAGTTCAGTAGACTTTAAAATAAATCGCATTCAGTACGTCTAACCAAAGATATCCAAGCTATTAAAAACACTGATTAAAGTGGTTTTATTTTGACCTAAAATAAGAAATGCCATTGAGTTTATTGGGCACTAATTTTTTTGTGTATTTTCGTTACCTGTTTCTTTTTTCTTTTCTTGTAAGTATCTAATGCGTTTTTTTTTCTGTTGTCCTTATTTTGGTGGTCTGAATGAAGGCTTGTGCAGACCAGCGCGACTTGTCGCGCGACGCGACATGAACAATACAATTTCTAAGAAAACTTCACAGTATAACAATAACCGGTGTCGCGTCGCGCGACAAGTCGCGCTGGTCTGCACAAGCCTTTATTCTTAGATTTCTTCCTCTTTCCTACTATTTTCCTGTGCCCGACAGCGTCACAATGATCACATACAATACCTGTCTGATCTACATACTGCAATAATATTACCAAAAAATAATAAAAAATCTTATTACTATTGAAAATAAAAAAAGTTATTGCTATTTAAAATTCACAATTTTAGTACGAAAATTACCCCAATTCCATAAACAAATTTTCAACAGGGGTCATAAGTTATGACTAGACACCCACTCAACGACGGCCGCCCGCGCCCCACGTAATAAAGAGGTAATATGGCCAATTGAAGAAAAAAAAAGCGATTATTTTATTACCTTTTTCCTGAAAATGATTACATAAATAGACTCTCAGTACGGTACTTAAAATAACCCTCACGAATCGGACAGGGTTTTTTTACATACGAGTATTGTATAATTTTAAGTTATGTGGAATGCAAATAAACTATTGAGTATTCAGTAAATTCTGAGATGACAAATAATAGAATCTGGAATGGATATAATATTTATGGAAAAAAAAACGTACTATCCTAAAACAACAAAGTTCTGTTAGCGAAATCAGCGTGACGTCACGTCATCTGAAATATTCTCAAGAACTAGTGAACGTATCAACGCCTTACTCGCTCAAATCGATGCCAACATTCAGGCATTAGTTGATAACGTATTAACACACAATGTCGGATAAGCACGAACTAGGTCACTTACTATTCCTATGCAAGAAAGAATATTACAAGACTAGAATGTTGAGGAATACCTACAATAATCTAGCTATATTCTATTTTTAAGTAGGTTTATTTAAAAAGTTCCTATTTGAATGAAGTATCAAGGAACTATATCAAGAAAATTCACTCATCTTTAACTGACTGCGAAACTGCAACAAAACAAGAAGAAATCCGCAATGGTCTTGCAACCCGGTATAAGTATTAAAGATCCTTTCTTCGAACTTGTAAATTTTGTCACTTTTATGATTTCAGGAAATTTGAAAAGTGCTTTCTTGTTTAACTTGGATATCAGTTGGTCTATTTTTATACCCTTTTCTTGGTATCTTTGTCTGTATTTTCTTAGCTTTTCTGAGCCTTCACTAAAATCGATTCCTACATAATAGAGATCATGCGCCTTTGCTTATTAATTTATCGAAGATACGGTTTTATCCCGAAAGTCTGTCAAAAATTCGCACGCACTGTATGAAATCTATCCTTTATTTATTTATTTATTAAAACTTTATACAAAAGTAAAAAACATACGCCTTTAAAGGCGGACATAAAACATACGCCTTTAAAGGCGGACATAAATCCTGAAGCATTTTCTACCAGCCAACCTTAGGGTGATGCAGAGACAAAACATGGCAAGTGCAACATAATTTATAGATAACTCGAAAAATAATTAATTCTAATACATAGATAGATACATACATACATACACACATGCATATAAACAAAATAAACTTAGCCAGGAGAAATAACGTTAAGAAGAAGAGAAAATGAATCCAGCAAATCAGCGCTGGGATGATTCTGCCAACTTCTTATGATCTTCTGATGGTCTTCTTATGATCTTCTTCTGATCTTTCTTATGATCTTCTTATGATCTTCTTGATAAAACATACGCCTTTAAAGGCGGACATAAAACATACGCCTTTAAAGGCGGACATAAATCCTGAAGCATTTTCTACCAGCCAACCTTAGGGTGATGCAGAGACACCGGACACGGTTGTTTCGGGAGGTTCCTGTTCAGGATAAAGCGGGAGGAAACGCCCGGGTGTTACCATTGTGTGGATCGCCTGGAGGACACGGTGGAGCATACGGTGGAGGTCTGCCCGGCTTGGGCGGGGCACCGCCGTGTCCTCACGGAGGCGAGCGGCAGCGGCGATCTCTCGCGTCCAGCCCTAGTTCAGGCCATGGTCCGGAGCGAGAGTGCATGGGAAACCATCACTTCCTTCTGCGAAGCAGTAATGCTCGCGAAGGAGGAAATGGAGCGCGCGAGGGAATTGCAATATGCGCGCCCTCGCACCCCTAGTCGCCGCAGGAGACGCCCCGGGCGTCGGGAGTCGCGAGCCGACTTCCGGCCACCGTAGGCGCGGGCTTGCGGACGGTGGGCAATGGGTAGCTCGCCGTCCGATTAGGACCAGGCCCGGGTCGACGGCGCGTTGTGTTCCACGCGCGCCTCAAAGAGATGTCAGCACCAACTGACGGGGTCCGTAAGGGCCCCAGGGTTGCGAGTTTGTCCGAAAAGGATATCGCGGCCCCGGCACACAGGCAATGGAAGGAACACGGGTGGGTTTTAGTCAGTAAAAGTCTGACACTCCCTCTCGCTCCGCCCAGAGCGGGAGGAGTCAATTGATGATTTCCCACCCAAAAAAAAAAAAAAAAAAAAAAAAAAAGGGTGATGCAGAGACAAAATATGGCAACTGCAACATAATTTATAGATAACTCGAAAAATAATTAATACTAATACATAGATAGATACATACACACATGGTAATATACTAAAACTATTTGAGTCATATCTTCAGCACAGAAAGCAAATAACGGAAGTCAGTAGGATAAACTTAAAAACAAAACGAGAAGAGTCACATCGGTCGCAATAACGAGAAGTTATGTATGGTGTCCCACAGGGAAGTGTTTTGGGCCCTTCCCTGTTTACATTATATATTAATGACTTGCCTAAATCCACGAAACAACCTATGAGCCTCTTTGCCGATAACAGTGTAGTGACAATTGCGTGTAAAAATCGTGACTCATACAAATCTGACATTAATAACTCGCTAATTGCAATTATAGAATGGTTAAATAATAACAATTTAAAAATAAATTTAAATAAGACTAAAATCATGCACTTTAGGCAACGCTCCTTGACATTTATTAAAAATCTAGACATAAACTATAATAATAATAACATTGACGAAGTTGATACAACAAAATTTTTAGGACTTACTATTGACAATAAATTAAATTGGAAGGCACATATAGAGACTATCAGCCAGAAAATAAGTACCTCAGCATATGCTCTGTACAAACTGACAGCAGTAATTAGTGTAGATGCTTTGCTCACCGCATACTACGGCCTGGTGGAGTCCATTTTAAGATACGGTGTTATATTTTGGGGTAACTCGACTGACCGGGAACTCATATTCAAAACTCAAAAGCGTTGCATTAGGTCGATGTTCAACCTTAAAACCATTCAGAGTTGCAAGCCTCATTTTCAAAAATACAAAATCTTGACATTACCTTCGCTTTATATATTAGAAAATACAACGTTCTTAAGATCAAACCCTCATCTCTTTTCTCGCATGGCAGATCGATTTCCTCGTAATAGACGTGACAATAGCCAAATTTGCCAACAACAATTTAGAACGGCACTTATGCGGAAAAGTGTCTTTTGCATGGCTCCAAAAATCTATAATAAACTACCTAAAAGCTGGAAGCAGTTAAGTGACGCAGCTTTCAAGAAAAAAGTTATAAATTTTCTAGCAGATAGAGCTTATTATAATTTAGATGAGTTTTTTGACGAGAGTTTTTGATCATGTTTTACTAATTTATTATTTTAATGATCTATTTTATCATGACATGTTTAAATAATTTGACTCGGTTTGACATACATTATTTTATTAATATTTGCATGCCATTGTTTACGGCAAACGTGATGATCTGTTTTTATGTCTACTTTTAACATCTTTTGCATGCTGATAATTTGTGTTGTATGTATTGTACTCATGTTTGAGCAAATAAATGATTATCTTATCTTAACATGCATGTAAACAAAATAAACTTAGTCTGGAGAAATAACTTTAAGAAGAAGAGAAAATGAATCCAGCAAATCAGCGCTGGGATAATTCTGCCAACTTCTTATGATCTTCTTATGGTCTTCTTATGATCTTCTTATGATCTTCTTATGATCTTCTTATGATCTTCTTATGATCTTCTTATGATCTCTCTTATGATCTTCTTATGATCTTCTTCTATAGCTAAAAGTGCGGGACAATTTGTCGTCTAAAAATATATCCATAAATAGATGATTGGGTTGGTGTAGGCTTTCGCAACATTTTTATGTTGAAAACGGAACATTCATTGAGATCACCCGTTCTAAAATGGGTCGAGTGGGAGTTTAACTATATATTAATGTCGTGTGTGTATCTGAGAATGATTAAATATGCGCGTTTTAATTCAGTAGTGGACTAAATGTTCGCGATCTTTTTCTGCAAAACTAATTTTAGATGAAAGTCAACAAACACAATTCTTGAAAACAGCATGTGGTATGCTTTGCCTGGCGAAACTGTTCGGTAAAGCAGTTATTTTAATACGAGTATCCCCAAAATTTATTGTTTCAAAATTTTGAAAACACTGGATTCCGCGCTGTGAGATAAATCTCCTCTATTTTGACATGCTGCAATACAGATGTTGAAAATTCTAAGTGAACAGTTTCCGTCTGTTGTGCTTTGTTTTCTGCTATATGTATTTATTCACAGTTCCAATATTTGGGACTCGGTGACAGTAATTTTCAGTACCTACGAGTATTTATTTATGTACTAAATCATTCTCAATTTTCAATTTCCTCTTTGACGTTACACGATTTTCTTCTTTTCGTATGGTTAGTGTATGTATGTGTTATGGTTAGTGTGACCAGCTATCTAATGACACAACACATTTTCGTAAAAGATTACGACTTATCTGTTTCATTTGACATTTAAACAATATTCATGATGCGTTATTTACGATGATAAGCAGATTTTTTTTTTCGAACTTATGAAGCAACTGATTAGCAATCTGTGTCAAAACGATTCGGATTCTGATTGATCGTGTATTACGTAATTAGGGTACTGGTGTCAGAGTTTTAAAGCCGCCCATGGGCCTCTGACTTAGCTTCACATACCGTTGAGAAATATCTGTGCCGGTTTCCTGACGATGTTTTCCTTCACCGTTTTTGAAGCAAGTGATAATCCTAAAATATGCCTATGAATCTGAAAAGTCAGAAGTGCGTGCCTTTTGTTCGACCTCGAGACCTATGACTTGGCAGTCTGTCGGTCACACCACTAGTCTATCACCGCTCTACATTTTACACGATGGCATATTATAATTTGTATTTTCCTTCCATGTAAACTTCTTGCTGGACGGTCGATGTTCGTCGTTTATCTTATCAACTGGGCCGGATCCTACGGTCCAGTGCTCAATTATCGGTGAAGCTGCTGCAGGTAAGCTAATACAGTTAAGCCCTAATAGACTGGTGGTGTAAGCCCTACCGCCCGCCGCCGCTGCAGCAATATAGATGTAATGTGATTTTGATAGAATCCACTCAACCGCGAAGCTTTAGGTAAACTAGTTATTTAGTAAACGCAATATTGGAAGTTTCAATATTTACGTCGTGTTTATGGTATCTATATTTTGTATTTAGGGTAGTAAACTGGATGAGAGAGGAATGTGGCTGCTTTTCTTTAGATCGTATTTTGTTGCTTCGTGTCTCAATATGAAACTATATAAAAGGTATTAGAGAATTCTAGACACACTTACCGAGGGTCCTTACTAACCGTTATTCATAATTCCTTCTCAGAGTGGCGCTAGTGTAACATTGGGCGCCCTCTTAATGCTATGCTTCTAGGGATTTTCTTAGACAACAGCGCATCTCCCAGCTGTAAGTATAGGTAAGCCCGGCTAATCGAAAAAAATACGAGTGCTAACCAACTGATAGAATTAATTTCAATGTAATTCGCTAAACCTGCCAGCAACTAGGGACGTATTGCTTTGAGAAAAAATAGAAAAAGTCCTTAAAATCTTACCCACACTTACTTACCCACACTTTGCTGTCCCCGAAACATTATTTTAATTAAGAACTAATTGACAATAGTGACATTTCTTTTGTGTATGAACACAAAAGAAATGTCACAATTGTATCTAAGACTGTTAGGCACAACGGAATAATTAATAATACTCAATAGCTATTTTAGGGAGTATAATAAGGTTCCCTATCCATTTGCATAAAAATTTTAGACATAATATAACATGGCATACTTTTGTTTATTCTAATTATATTTACGCATAACATTGTTTTCGCATTATAATAGCTTACGCATATTTTTTTTTAGCTTAATTTCTCTAATCATAGTAATGTTTAAGCATAACATTCTAAAGCATAAATTTGTTTACGCATAATGATATTTATTATATTTTTTTGGGTCTTCCTTGTTTCATCGAAAAGAAATTGCCAAATTATCACTTCCCAAATAATTTTCCGCATAATTTCATTTGCCAAATTATTACTTAGCAAAAAATCTCTTCCCAAATAATTGTAACGCAAAGCTAATATTTTGCAAGTGAACGTTTAAATAAAAGTACTGGTTGGTAAACAAGACTTGTTTACCAACCAGTACTTTTATCAATTTTTATTTAGTCAAATATTTCAGTAGGAATAACTCATTATAAGCAAAATAAAGACGTTTTAATACAAGGGTGTTTTTCCAAACATGCGCTTAGGAGCCCCCTAAGTCGAGGCCCGAGAGCCTCTAAGGCCAGGACCCAGGCTTTTCCAGGTAAGCCGTCGGGTCCTGGGGCGGTATTTTTGGCACTCAGCCTACGTACCGCCACTCTCAAATCTACCTCGGTCACCTCCGTAGATTCGTCGTCGTCGTCACTGTTGTGGTCCGCATCGGGCACCGCAGGAGGCGGAGCCATGGGCGGGGGAGTATGTTCCCCTTGCGAAGGGAACAGAGCGCTCACCACTTCCTCCACGAGCTGGGGCCGGAGACTCTGCGTCAGCGGGGGAGGGGCCAGTTCCCACTTCGTTGGAAGACGGGGAAACTGGTCCTCATTAAGAAGCCGGGGCGCCCAGCGGACTCTCCGTCCGCTTACCGGCCCATCGTGCTGCTCGACGAGGTGGGCAAGCTCTTCGAAAGAGTTGTTGCGGACCGCCTTGTCGGGCGGCTGGTGCGAGTGGGGCCGGACTTGGCGGACAGCCAGTTTGGTTTCCGCAAGGGGCGCTCCACGGTGGATGCCATCATGCGCGTTCGAGCCCTCACGACGGGGGATGCTATTGCCCGGGGTGGGGTAGTCTTGGCGGTGTCTCTTGACATCGCCAATGCGTTCAATACCCTGCCCTGGAGTTGCATTAGGGAGGCACTCCGGTATCACCGGATGCCGACCTACCTCTGTCGAGTGGTCGAGGCCTATCTGACGGACAGGGCCGTCATCTACCCCGGTCACCACGGAGAGTGGAACCGGCGAGAAATGTCGTGCGGTGTCCCACAGGGATCGGTTCTGGGGCCGTATCTGTGGGACATCGGCTACGACTGGGTGCTGCGCGCCGACCTCCCTGAAGGCGTCAGCGTAGTCTGCTACGCTGACGACACGCTGGTCCTGGTACAGGGGAGGTCGCATGAGGCGGCGGCCGAACTTGCGACACGTTGGGTTGGGACAATCGTAGATAGGATCCGGCAACTGGGACTCGAGGTGGCCTTGCACAAGTCCGAGGCCATGTGTTTCTATGGTCCTCGGAACGCGCCGCTGTCGGGTTCCCAGATAACGGCAGGAGGGGTTCACATCGGTGTCGAGTCGACGATGAAGTACCTGGGACTCGTCCTCGACACCCGGTGGAACTTCGTGGAGCACTTCCGACGTTTGGCTCCCAAACTGGATAGGGCTGGGGCTGCTTTGAAGCGGCTTCTGCCCAACCTAGGGGGTCCAAACGCCTCCTGCCGGAGGCTCTACGCGGGGATCGTGCGGTCCATGGCCCTTTACGGGGCACCGGTGTGGGCGCGTTCACTGAGGCTGCGACCGGCCCAGCGGTTGAACGCGTCCCAAAGGGTCATGGCCATCAGGCTGGTCCGGGGATACCGCACGGTCTCCCGCGAGGCGGCGAGCCTCCTTGCCGGACTACCGCCATGGGATCTGGAGGCGAAGGTCCTCGCGCACATATGGGAGTTGCGCGAGGGCTGCCGCAACAAATCGCGGCACAGCGGACAGAGCTCCGGCGGGATCTCATGGCGGCATGGAGTGTGCGATTGTCGCAACCCAGCGCTGGGCACGCCACAATTGCGGCGGTAAGGCCCCTCTTTGAGGAGTGGCTGGAGAGGCGCCACGGCGTCCTCACCTTCCGCCTGACGCAGGTCCTCACCGGACACGGCTGTTTCGGGAGGTTCCTGTTCAGGATCAAGCGGGAGGAAACGCCCGGGTGTCACCATTGTGTGGATCGCCCGGAGGACACGGTGGAGCATACGGTGGAAGTCTGCCCGGCTTGGGCGGAGCACCGCCGTGTCCTCACGGAGGCGATCGGCGGCGGCGATCTCTCGCGTCCGGCCCTGGTTCAGGCCATGGTCCGGAGCGAGAGTGCATGGGAGGCCGTCACCTCCTTCTGCGAGGCAGTTATGCTCGCGAAGGAGGAGGCGGAGCGCGCGAGGGAGATTGAAGCTGCACGCCCTCGCGCCCCTAGTCGCCGCAGGAGACGCCCCGGGCGTCGGGAGTCACAAGCTGACTTCCGGCCACCGTAGGCGCGGGCCTGCGGACGGTGAGCGATGGGCAGCTCGCCGTCCGATAAGGACCAGGCCCGGGTCGACGGCGCGTCGTGTTCCACGCGCGCCTCAAAGGGATGTCAGCAACAACTGACGGGGTCCGGAAGGACCAATGCCTGCTGGGGTTGCGGGTTTGTCTGAGAGGGATATCGCGGCCCCAGCACATAGGCAACGGAAGGAACACGGGTGGGTTTTAGTCAGTAAAAGTCTGACACTCCCTCTCGCTCTGCCCAGAGCGGGAGGAGTCATTTGATGATTTCCCACCCAAAAAAAAAAAAAAAAAAAGGGTGTTTTTCCACTTGGGAAAAATTCTAAACAGGTAATAAAAATATTAATTTATTTCTAATTATTTTTTTTTTGTTTTTAGCATGTTTTTAAATAATTAAGTAATCTCGTCTAACTAGTTCAGTTTCGGATAGCCTGTTTTTTTTCCATATTTTTTTTCTATATAATCTAGTCGTTTCTGGCACTCGCCGGCCGCTGCCGCGGCAACGCTCGCTTCGCTCGCTCGGCTCGTGCGTAGGAGGTCACAGTTTTAACCTAACCTAACCACTTTTTTTCAATAATTAACCTACTCTAACTAGTTCCATAACTAACTGACCAAACGTTTATTGTCTAAAGATTGTTTTCTGTAATAAATAATTTGATTAAAGACCAAATGGCTAAATGACATTATCCTTGATAATATTCTGCCAAGTAAAAATTTGACCAAATGAAAATGTGCGTACTAAAATCATTCCAAACATTGCATTGGTATAAAAAAAGGTTGCTAAAATTTGTTTGGGTATTGAAATTTGGGCAAAATCTTTTCGGTTAAACGGCAGGATCCCAATTTTTTTAAGTATAAAAAATACGCATAATAATTAACTTCTAAAATGTAACCATGCATGCAGCAAGCATGCAGCATGCAAACAAGCATACACCATGCATGGAGCAAGCATGCAGCATGCAAACATGTAAACAAGTTTGAGTTCAAGCATACAACATGCAAGCAAGCATACAGCAGGCATGGTTTCTGTCACGGCTCCGGCGCTGCGGGGCTCCGGCGATCCCACGCGAGCTGCTCGTCGCAGATGTGTTTAACGCTCACCGACCTACGTGATTTTAAATAACACTCTAGGGGTAGGGCAGACAAGACTACGTGGAGTCGGTTTTGCAGCGAATCGTTTCTGTCACAAACTTTTCTAGCAATTTAATTTTTAATCATTAATATTATTTAATTGTTACAGAAACCTTAATACTATTATGCTCATAGTCATTAGGGCTAGTAAAATTATGCGAATTAAAATGATGCCAAAACAAATTAGCCTTAAAGATAATTATGCCAACATAAACTGTAAGCCAAAAAAAAATATGGCAAAGAATTATTATGGCAAAACAAATTATGCCAAAACAGTTATGCCAAAGTATATTAGGAAAAAGAACATTATGCGAAAAAAAGGGATCCCGTATAATAATTATGTGCCATACGATAGCTAAGCGAAAAAATCTCTTCGACGAAGTTAATTAAAGGGTAGACGATAGTCTACCTACATACTTACTTAGGTACATAAAACATCATAGTTTGTATACGGTAGCGACAAGTCGATCGATCAACGGCGTAATGTAAACATTGCGGCGCCGCCGCCGCGGTCAAGCATCGTGCTGTAACCGCTATCCCTGCAGCGCCACACACCGCTATCAAACCCCGTGTTGTTACCGCAGTCGCTGCAGCGCCACTCAGCGCTGTCAAACCTCGTGCTGTAACCGTTGTCGCTGCAGCGCCACACAGCGCTGTATTTATTCCCTGCACGCGCAGCATAACCATTGTAGAAACGGGTTTTGTCGACGGAAGATTAGACAAAATGACATAAACAATCATAATCTGTATTTTTGTCTATTCCTCCGTCGACAAAACACGTTTCTGTGGTAGTCATGCTCCGCGTGTTGACCTTAGAAAGCATATAAATCCGTCACATCGCTTCTTTAACTCTGCGGCTAGCTGTGACCATTTTCACAGGCTGTAATGAAAATTAAATTAAATTGGAATATTTTACTGTTTATTTGATGTAATGGCGGTGCGGCGGAAACGCAATCCACTGTAGTTGTTTTATTTGAATAGATAATATTCTACGCTTGTAAACCGATGGCTATTTAATAAGGGATGCCAAAGTACCTACCTTTAATAACATAAAAAAAATGAAAATAGCGAAAATAAAAATTACCTCACCATACCACACCACAGTTCAAATAAACATCATCGATCTACTGAATAAAGTTTAAGATATTTCACAAATGTCAGCTTACTACCAAGTGAAAGTAAAATCTTACTAGCAACACGTGACGCGAAAAAAACTTCTAAAGTAAGTACCTATTAGAAGGCTGCTACCTTATAGTGCCTCTAGTACCCCGATGTCTCAAAAAAGACGCAGTTCCATCGTCTTTTTTATTTATTTTTATCCACAACGGGGAAGCTCTTGGCCTGCATCTCATCTGATGGTAAGTGATGATCAGGCCGAAGGTGGAAGCGAGCTTCACCCGGAATCCTCAACCACAGAGGAACTGGCTATCTTACCGCTTACTGTGGAACACAACAATGCTGTCAACATTGTTGTTATGGCGACAAATTTACATAAGATGGTGGTAGGTAGCCAAGCGGACTTAGAACATTCACCACCAACCAAACCGGGCAGAAAATTATGCCCCCCCTAGGAATCGAACCCGGGTACTCTGGGTCTGAGACAGGTAGTCTAATCACTAGATCACAGAAGCGGTTCTGCACAGCATAACTATAAACATTGGTAACATGAAACTGCGAGTCCGAAACTAACAAAATTTTCCTATCAGAGGTCTGTACTTCTGAGGCGCCATAACTAGGTCATTTATATACAGGCTGGCGCACTTGGATGAAGTTACTATAACCCCTCCTGTCTCTAATCACGTTACAGCCTGACAGTTCATGTTTCCTTAAGTTACAGTTCAGTTTTGGTAATGTTGCTGGAACCTGATACAAAAGATCTCAACGACAACTTGCGAGCAGTTTTGTGATGGTGAGTAAGTAAGTTGATGATATTTTTATAAGAATATAGACAGACATAATGCAATTGGACCATATACTGTCATAATAGTGCTAGACCACGATCCACAACGCCAAAAAAAACAAATGTCCAATGTCGATGATCGACAATTTTCCACTTGAATTTTTCTATTTTCTTTAATTGATACCTATTTTTAGTATGGACTATCTGACCCGTCAGACGTTGTACAAAAATCCCATAGAAAAAACCATTTTCAGTTTATCCAGAAAATTCCGATTTTCCGGGAAACTTTTCCAATTTTTCTTTCCCTAAAAACCTTATTCGGACTACAAAACACATTTAAAATAGAAAATTAACCAAATCTGTCCAGCCGTGCTCAAGTGATGCGCTTACCAACGTATATCATTTCATTGTTATATAGATTATTTTATGTACGTTAAAATAGTTAATATAGGTTCTCTTTTCATTTGTATCATGACAAAATCTTCGGAGACGTCATTCAGTGTCCTAGGTACTTTTACTTTGAAACCGTATAATTATACAATTCTAGTACAAGTACAGTACGACACACCTTAGATGTAGCCATACATTTTAAAATTTGCATTGATTCATTTAAATTTTACGAATGGATAGTTATATGACTTTACAAGTTATTGCGTTTGAGTAAAGATCATTTTCACCTAAAGCAGTACCTAATAAGATTGGTGATTTTGAAGGCGCACTCAGTTAGGATGGTGATCGGTTTTATGAATTTTGCCGATGCTACATCTAAGTTGTGTCGTACTGTACTTACCTATCCATTACGTGAATTCAAATACTTTTTTGCCGACTTCCAAAAAGGAGGAGGTTTCATGTTCGTCTGTATGTACATTTATTTTTTTATCATTCAAAATACTCGTTTCGCACAGGTATTAGTATATTAATAATAATATAATAATATATTCTTTAATTCGGACTACACATACAAGTACCTACACACAATCCATATAGTATTAATACGTGAAGCAAAAACTTTGTACCCCTTTTTACGAAAATTACGCGGTAGGAGTATGAAATTTGGCACAGTTAAAGTTTATATGGAGAAGGAGTGCAGAAAGCTAATATTTTAATATTTTTTAGAAATAAATTAAATTAATAAAAAGAACATTACACATACCATGCGTTTTACACAAGAGAATCATGAATTATGGTTGAATTTCGACCTCTGGGCGACCACTAGTTTATTTACTTATAAATTAATATTATGGGTAATACTAATTGTGCTTGTTTCAAAATTTCAACCTTAATGCTATAAGTAGGAAAGTAGTATTTTGTTGTGCTAGGGCCTCGGAGCACAAAAAATCCCACAAAGCTGTCAGCTGCCATTCATGTACTTCTCTCGTGTGGTCAAAATCAACCGATGAAAGGGTATGTAGTGACAGCGACGAATGTGCAACAGTGTGTAGCCTGGCGTTTATTTCTGTAACAGATGACACATGTATTATTGTTTATTTTTATTAACTATTGCATTGCAGGCGAAAACGTGTGCCAGCATTGAGATATTTTAAGGTGCTCTGCGGGGGCAGTTAAAATAATTAATTGTAAGCATCCAGCCCATTGGGGGCGATGTGCGATTTTCTCGAAGAAACTTAAGGCGGCTAAAATTCCTGAAATAAAAAAGTTTCAGTAAGCTTTACTGATAAACAACTGTCCAAAAAAAGGTATCTATTGATAAGACAAGACAAAGAAAAAATTATAACAAAAAACAGTTTTTTTACCCGACTACGGCAAAGCCAAGTTATGATTTTTAGCAGTCTATGTATGTATGTATGCAAACCGATAGATCTCATGCAAATAACAACAACTGTTTTTTGTATGAGATTTATCTATAGTGCTAATGGTTATAATTATTTTGACGACTATTTACTAAAGCGATCTATGAAGTATTCTAATTAGCTTGTAATAACGAATGGTCAACTAACTATTCCTTTAGTTGCTAAAGTTTGCAGTATTTATTCATTTCGCGAGTAACTTTTTAGTAGGTAGATAGTTGGTTACTAGGTACTTGTCTTTTCTATTTACCTACTCCTTAAACCATCCAATATTCTCCGCTCTTAGGTCTAGAGTGAATTACTATCTAAACGCAATAATCTCAAGCGTTGGTACTCGAACAACATTTGAACGCATCTCTGAAAATAAATACATCTTCTAAAGCAATACATTCGAGCTGAAAGCAGGTTTAATTCAATATATTTTCGTGACGAGTCGGTAATCAGTGCGAGCCGAAATGTGCAGCTTTATATTACGAAGAACCTGCAGGCAGGAGCCAAGTCCTGCCACGGTTGCGAGTTTGCCCGAAAGGGATATCGGGGCCCCGGCACACAGGCAACGGAAGGAACACGGGAACAGTCAGTAAAAGTCTGACACACCCTCCCGCTCCGCCTAGAGCGGGAGAAGTTATTTGATAATTTCCCACACAAAAACAAAAAAAAAATGGTTGGAGCTAAGTAGAAGAACACGTTCCCAAACATTTTGTAGTGCAATGAAGGTCCAGATTATGTTCTGTAAACGTTTTCCTTAGGGCCACGGCAGACTTGCTACTTTAAGTATCGGCGATCGGCGATTTAGCCGCTTTTTGGAAGCCAAATGCAGCGGCCAAACATTCCACACCGCACACTTAAAAACGCCAAACGCAACGATTGAGTCGGTTTTCGGAAGGTCGACACAGCGGCTGCACGCTACACTCCGCACACATTCGGATGCCGGTCGCATCAATTTGGCATCTGCGGAACACGACTAATTTGACTAGATTTTAACGAAGCACCCACCCGCACTCCCTTCACCTCTCCAGCATCGAAGCAGTCACTTAAACGCGCGATTCCGATACCGCGCCCGAACGCAGAGAATCGCCAAAACGCGACGCAGCATCAATACAGTCGCAAAATCGCCGATCGCCGATTCTAAAATTAGCTAGTCCGCTGTGGCCCTTACTTAGCTTTAATAACTAGTGGGTTGCACACCTAAATCCCAAGTACCACACAATCAAATTTCAGTGAGCTTATTCACATCTAATGTATGTACATAATGATTCTATTTCTGTTAGTGCAAATCATGCAAACGCACACAATTGTCACCAATATAAATAACATAGTGTGTCATTGAAAAAAGAAATGTCCGATGTAATCTACTTAGATTGATTCATCGGACAGAATGTCGCTGAAAGTGCACCGAGTTATTCTAATAAGTAATCGCGAGATCAGTCATGCTCTGACGCATATTTACGGGTTTATTTCGGGCTGAAATGCAGAAGTCAGCTGTCGGGCGACCGCGGGGGGGAGGACATGCGCAGTGCAGGGGAAGGGGGCGTGCAGTTATTACTGTCTCAAACGAACACTGCAAGTTTATGCGGACCTGTTACTTCAATACGCATACACATAAATTTGTCGTTGTATACTTGCTTACTAACATGTTAAACTTCAAACATTTTTGCGCGCTGTGGTAACGGTGTCTTTTTAACACGTTTAGTGCTGGGAGCTCCTGGACGGCCCACTCTAGTCACATTTGGGATGCAAGGATCACTCGCGGAGGGCTCATTTTAAAGTATAGCGAGAAGAACCCCTGAAAACACAATTTTACTTCGTTTTACAATGTTTTATAACACGGTTTCAAACCTCATGCCGTTGACTCTCCGCGAGGGTTCACTTCCAATATGTACGAGTATATATGGCGGCATGGCGTATGAGCTCCTTGAAAAGTAGGTGAAGTCAAAAGTGTAAACCGACAAAAAAAAGTGAGAGGGTTTCTGCGTCAAATAGAATAGAAATATGCAACAAAAAGGATTGTAGGAATCTGTTTGGCAGAATGAGCGGACAAATTAACCCCTGAACTTATGTAGATACTGTAAATTCCGTAGGAATTCTACACCGACGAGAGGGCCTACCCAAAACCAATATACGGGGTGTCAGGGACATCGACCCGAAGCCGGTTACCACAGATTCAGTACATGATTCTGAACCCCACTGCGTTGAAATTTTCGTCGGTTATTAAAAAAAAAAACAGCTGTTTCATAGAAAAGTGCAATACCTACGCGGTCAAAATGTATGGAGCAGCTGTTTTTTTTTTAAATAACCGACGAAAATTTCAACGCACTGGGTTCAGGATGTCCCTGCCACCCTGTATATGCCAATTAATAGAGAAATATAGAATAAGAAAACATGTTGCACCGACCTGGAAGACATTGGAGAATGTACTGAATGCCGAGATTATAATAGACATTTAACTAAACATTGGATTTATATACGTAACTAGATTTAGGTGTATAGGTATGGAGTACCAGGACGACTGAGCTCTGCTCTGGTGAAAATAGAGAAGGCTCATTTAATAGTACAGGATAGTTCATACTAATTCCATGCTGTCATTTCATTATTCTAAGGTCGCCATCTTGTTCTAAACTTTGGGCGACCGAGCTCTCCTCGGGTGAAAATTCGGAGAAAACGAATTTTCCCAGATATGAGACCTAGCTACATCGAGTTTTCACGCCCGTAAACATATTGCAACTTTCATCGAAATCGTTAGAGCCGTTTTCGAGAACATGATTACAAATATATACTTATATATATATACAAATATTGCTCGTTTAATAGTATAGGATATTATATGTTTTCAAACCCTCGTGTACACATCTAATATTTCTCACTTGCATGACACACGCATGTCTAAAATAAGTAAGAGACGAATGCACATGCGACTTGATGCGACTCATGTTCGGGTTTGTTTACAAGCCGCCTGATCGAATCATCGTGTATCTCATCGACATTGCCACGTAGACAGACTAACCGTAATCGATTCGAATACAACTCGATTAGCTATTCGCTAATTTATGACGAGACACTTGGCTAGAACCCAGTGCCTTATGTTTCAGCGTGTAACGATGATCATTGTTCTATGTTTAGATTTATATTGTCATAAAACTACTAGCATTGACTTGGCTGGGATGAGAGCTGCCAACATAGTATATGCAAAAAATGAGTGATTAAATCACAATAGCGGGTCACTGGAAATGTTTTTCGTGTGAGCGCGCTATTTCGGAGTGAGTGCCGGCTCTCCGGTTGCACAGGTAGACACGGGAATTATGCGATGCCGCTTGTTTCTAGGTGAGCCGTGTATTAATAAGATCACGGCTATATTAAACCCACTTCGGATTCACGAGATCGCATCGTATTTCACTCGCGTTTTTCATGCAAATGTTCTTTTTATGTTTTTCCATTTCTTTTTTATGCGTTCAGGTATATGTACTTTGTAGACAGTAGTAGGTGGCTCAGGCAGCTTCATCAATCTGAATTCGTGCAGTCATCAAGAGACACGAATGAACGCTGACCATCACTCCTTCTTCGTGCAGTATCCCTGTTTTGCATCAGGGTAAGTGAGTGGACTGCACTGCAACATTACAGTCGACATTTACAAATTTGTCTGCTTTTTCTTGTTTATTCGGCAAATTGTTGGCATACGTTGTCAGCAATATCTCCGTTAACAGACATCGCTTTAGAATACCGATATAATTTTAAAATGTACCAGACGTTCTGGAATACGCATTCCAAGTGTTGAACATGTACCAGACGTTCTGGAATACGCATTCCAAGGTTTTTAAATAAGGTCACATGTATTGCGCAAAGGGTTACTCATTGAATACCACCAGGTTGTAGTCAGCAGCGAGAGCGCGCTCGTGGGCGACGCGACGCTGTTTTTTTGTTTTTCGACTAGAATATCGACCACCTACTAACGAAAGCTGCCAAGCATCACACATGTATACCTGTTCTTTCCAATTATAACACACACCTTTAATTTTCCACTGTAAAGATGAATTACTCGACCTCGTCTAACTATTATTTGTGATGCTTTTTCTTTCAGTTTCATGAAGCTTCATCTTGTAGCTACCTATGTAAAAGTCCTGCACTTTTGCCAAAATCAACTGATTTATTTTTGTATTTGTTTTCGTAAACCACTGAAACAGTTTTTGCGAATATTGTGTCAGCTAAAGTCGGAATGATGACATTTTTGCAGATGTAAAAAATTGTAACGGTGTAAAATGCACACAAAATTACCTTAGTAGAAGTCTGATGATCATGATGATCATGAAGTCAGTACAGTTCTACATACAAAAAGAAACCCGCGAAATTCAATAATTAGAATCAGTAAATTAGATTTGTTCCATTGAATGACATTTTCATGAAATCATGACATGTATTTGAGAACAAATCTAACTAGATATAATTCTGTCGATACATATTTGGTATGGTCGCGAATCATATTTTGATCAAGACACAATTTGCAAAAACATAAGATTTGAATTTCGCGGGCTACCTTTGTGGATCAACCAAACAGTGAAACTATGGCATAAACACGAGCACAGATAAACGTATCGATCGAAATCATCGATAAGACACGTCACTTGCCAGAAATTCTTTCGATCCTGACCGCAATGACTGTCACAGATAATTATTGGGATGACGTGTGACGTGCCCGGGCGTTGGTACAAGCGAGAGTCACTGATGAGTAAACAAGAGTCACTAGTAATTAATATGACACAGACGTCTGAGCCAAACGTGATTTAACCACGTAAATTATAATAATGGTTACATTACACCGCCATTTTGGCCGGCCAGTTTTATGGACATGAACTGTTATGACTTTGGTCTGGTTCGCAAACAAAGAGTTGTACTCAGTGAGTTGTTGTTAAGAATAGCTATAGTTTAAATAGGTGTGGCGTCATATATTGTGCATTTGTGAACGCACATTGGTATACGTGGCGTCGCCTGTATTATGTTTAGTTAAGTATTTATAAGTTAGTCAGGAACGCACCCTTGTTATGTGGCAACACTAAGCCACGATCCGGGGCATTACCCATAGCGTCCTTTTTAGTAGCGTCACTGTCTTGCTTGTCAACTGTCGCGGGACACAGATAAGTCATTCGTTTACTTTGTCCCTAGTATAGTTTAGTTAGTTATATAAGTGCTACGAGTATATATACGTATAGTGTACCTAACATTAGACTATGATACGTGTGTGATGATTATTATATTAATTACAGCAAGTTGGAGTTTCACTTCCGCTCTTCGATTACACTTTACCTCTAATACGCGCAAAATGAGACAGGTAGAATACCTTCGACCTATGTCCCCAAATAGGTACCAACTGAGGTCACTGATAAAACTAGAAATAAATAAAACTGTGTTTGTCAATAAGTCTCTTAACATTGAGTATAGAGCACTTCCTTATAATTTACATATCCAACCCATCTTCTCCTTAGTCAGTCTGTAACTTATTATTTTGTAAAAAACGGATCTCTATTTGCTACAGTATATATATATAGTGTGTTGATCGAGAGCCACAATCACCGGCTTTTCCAGTGGCTCCTACTCTTGAATTAACTATTGGTAAATTTTCTTCTGAAATCCTAAGCCTACTGGACCAAGGTCTTTCTTTAGCAGCTTGTTGACTACTGGAGCCAGTGTTGTTATACTAATCTCGCGTATTCGCAAGGAAATACTTAGGTACTTCATGGAAACATTGTTTTGCCCAACGCAGGAATGTAAATAGTTGGGTACGATAATACTCGTATATTATGGAAAAGTGAAAACCGATAAGTACCCTAATTGCGTAATACACAATCAATCAGAATCTGAATCGTTTTGAATCAGATTGCTAATCCATTGCTTCATAAGTTCGAAAAAAAAAACTGCTTATCAACGTAAATCTCAATCAATGTTGTTGAACTGTCAAAATGGAACAGATTAGTAGTAATCGTTTACGAAAATGTGTTGCGTAATTAGACAGCAGGCCCAGTTGTCTCGACATAGATAGCGATCGCTATACGACCGAGTTCGGTCATAAAGTCCTAATGACGTCACTAGACGCGCGCGACATGCTTGACAAGCGCGTGTTTTTTTCGTGCTTGTCAAGCAATTTTGACCGTCGAGGGACGCCATTCGGACTTTGCGACCGTATTCGGTCGTATAGCTATCGCTATCTATGCCGAGACTGCCGCCACTTGTATCACTGGTGTCCAGGCAACAAAGCACATTGTGCAGATGATTTTTTTTTATCGTGTCTGTCAAAAGAACCGACAATAATAATGTGTCTTTTGTTGGAAATCATTTGCATTCTTAAAGATGAAGTTTTTCACACGTTAGGTATAGCATTTCTTTTATCCCGACTACTGTAAAGCCAAAAGGAAGGGTTATGACTTTTATTATAGTACCTACCTGGTCGACCGAGCTCTGCTCGGGTGAAAATTGAGAATGCTCATTTAATAGTATAGGATAACATCGCATAGATTTATTAATATTTCTATGGTTCAAACTAATTCCATGTATAGTACTTACTAATTCCATGCTGCTCTGTCATTATGTTGTACTTGTTCTAAACTTTGGGCGACCGAGGTCTTCTCGGGTGAAAATACGGAGAAAACGAATTTTCCTAGCTAGATCGATTCTTTGCCCCGTAAACCTCTATATTGCAACTTTTATCGAAATCGTTAGAGCCGTTCGAGAACGTGATTACAAATATATACCTACTTATATTTAAATTTAAATTTAATTTAGTATTTGATAATATACATCTATATAACATTTCTATATACAGGGTGGCAGAGACATCGACGCGAAGCCTGTTACCATGGATTCAGTACATGATTCTGAACGCCCCTTAGTTTAAATTTTTCGTTGGTTATTTAAAAAAAACAGCTGTTACATACATTTTGACCACGTAGGTATTGCACTTGTCTATGAAACATCTTTTTTTTTTTTAATAACCGACGAAAAATGTCAACGCAGTGGCGTTCAGAATCAATCCATGGTAACAGTTTTCGCGTCGATGTCCCTGACACCCTGTAGGTATATATATTTAAATAAACAAATATTGTTCGTTTAATAATAAAGGATAGGATATTGGCTACGTTTCGGTGACCTTTTCGGGGAAACTAAAGGTTTTGTCTGTGCAATTATGGACGAAGTTATCTTGACGAATAACTACCGGAGACATATTATGAGGGACGGGACGGTTGACGTGTGTCGGGCATGCCATCGTCCGGGTGAGTCCATCAGACATATTATCTCTGGTTGTTCGCGTCTGGCTAAAGGCGAGTACTTACACAGGCATAACCAAGTGGCCAGGATTATTCACCAGCAACTTGCTTTGAAATATAAACTTGTTGACTCTGAGGTACCGTATTACAAGTATGTGCCCGACCCAGTTCTCGAAAATGACCATGTCACGTTATACTGGGATCGGTCTATCATTACTGACAGGACTATTGTAGCCAATAAGCCTGATATAGTGGTGATAGACCGATTAGCGCGCCGCGCAATGATAGTCGATGTTACCATCCCACATGACGGGAACCTCGTGAAAGCTGAGAAAGAGAAACAAATTAAATATCTCGACTTAGCACACGAGGTTGTCGACATGTGGAATGTGAGCTCGGCTATCATTGTGCCGATTGTCGTAACGGCCAATGGCCTGATTGCCGAAAGCCTCGACCAACATCTCTCGAGGCTGTTGTTAGGCGGTTGGATCAAGGGCCTGATTCAGAAGGCAGTACTCCTCGATACGGCTCGCATTGTGAGGAGGTTCCTGTCTCTGCAGCCCTAACCACCGGTAGCTTGGACCCTGCTCCCGACACCGGCCGGCCACTATTTTTTTATATTTTTAAATGTTTTTTTTTAAATATCTTTTGTAAAAAATATTTAAAAGTGTAATTTAATATGAAAAAATAAGGATAGGATATAACCGTTATGACTTTTTTACATACATCCATACTTCCTAGATTTATTTATTTATTTATTTATTTATTTATTTATTCCCTCCAAACATACAAATATCTTTACAGGCTAGACCCAATGCGATATTGTAGTACCCTTAAAATTAACAAATTCCACTGCTTGTAACATAACAAATTCTAAAAAATTAAAAATTCTAGATAAAATACTTTCATTGACCATCGCCGTATCAATGTACAATAAATCATAATATTCCATATCAATCTAACTTTCGTCAGTCTCGATCACTGAAACCTAGAATTGAAACGATTGTCTAATTAAATAGTCACCACGTAACTACATCGAATGTTGAACGTTACGCGAGAAATGCGTGTCAATAAAGCCACGGAAGTCTCGCAGATCAGGGAAACCAGTCATCGTCGAAATGGACACGAATGCTCCAAATGAGGATTTTGTACTGAACACCAGAAGGTAGTGATTATGGTATTATCCAATCAGGATCGTTGGTTAAGGGGTGCATTAGGGGTTTCCTTGCTGCAGGTGATGATCGTTACTGAGTTTACGTCACTTTAGTCACGTACTCCATAATTATTAGGCCAAGGCTTACGATGTTTTTCAGCTCGAATAACACAAAATTATTATCAAGACATGCCACAAAAATAGCTGAATTCATTCATTTTATTTTGTTGCAGATTCTACCTGTGCAGTTTCTTGTGTTCGAGGTTGACCCACCGATCAATAATAAACGTAAAGCTAGATCAAAATAGCAATAAATAATCAGGGGTGAACGTAATAACGTGACATTAAAAATAATTCATTATATTAATTATATGATACATTTATTTTTTATATTTTGGTATATTTAAAAATGTTTTTTTTTATAAAAACATTATAAATGTAAACAATAGATATGTATGTAAATGTAATAAAATAAATAATAAATTTAAATAATAATATAAATGACGCAGTTTTATTAATGCTTGGAACATCCTTAAAATTGCGTCTCGTTTTTGAAAATTAATGCAAACTGTATCCGTGCTTGAGTAAACAAATCTACAATATGACATGTCATATAAATAAATGGTACATATACAATATACATAGGTAAGCTGTATGAAGCACAAATCCGGGGGCGGGCGCCGCGGCGTGGCCTCGCCCATTTTATTCACCACCACTGAAATAATAATGCATTCGTGTGAAGTTGTTTATGGCGATAGAATAAGAATATCCTTGACGTTGCCTAGAAACGCGATCTGAGCTGCGTCCAAGTTGTGGCGCGTTATGATGTAATGGAACATTCCAGAAACTTTCAAGTTTAGATTCTAGTATGTTTGTTTAGTCTTCTAAGCTCTATTGAAAACAAGGCCAGATGTACAAAAATGACTGTGATCCAACAATATAATCATGAGGAATATCGTGTAGCCTCAAGCCTTGCAATCTAAAATAAAATAAATCTATTACTAGGGCGGATAAAATTTATTTAATAAAACTGGGCATTGAACACTTTGAACAGCAACATCTGCATAATTTACACTATTACTATTATAAGCATTACGATCACCTTTAATCGTGATGTTTACTGCATCCCATCAGGATTATAAGTCGTAATTGGCGAAATGTGGAGGCGGCCAAAGGCCAAATTCCAGCAGCCAGCAATGAACATTTACAGGCTATAAAAGGTTCATAAATAAAGTTCCAAATCCCACAGATTCTACGAACAAAACAAAACATTCCAGACTCTTCTTTTTTTTAACCAAAATGCAATATCCGATTTCAGAAAACAACAGTTACAGGACTTTGTTGATACCACACATAATACAAGTGGTATTTTTCAAAACAAGCTGAAAATACTCGCAACCGAATGTATGGGTTGGCATAACGATGATGAAATATTTTGTAAGACCTACATAATTTACTGATGCTATTTTCGGTAATAATTGTAGAAATAATGTCCTTGGCAATCTGTCGAACGAACAATAGGCTAATTGACTAGAAACTTGACGAGCTGATCATCCGTTTCCTGCAATACGAGCCTTCTACCCTATATTAAAATCACAGCACATTGGAAAATTGCCCGTTTCCTTGGCATCCGTTCAAACTATTTTGCGTTGTGCCGATGAGACGTTCCTCTAAAATTATTTTAATGTTTGTCACGAACTCTTCTTAGTGGTAAAATGGTGTAGTTCCATTGACATGAGTAAGATCAAAATTAAAAAAAGTTTCTTGAGAAAAACGCAATGTATCATGGATTTGCATAGCGAATGGTTTTGCGTAGATTTGCAAAAATCTAATGTCAAGTGACCAATTTGTCAGAACATGTTTCGAATATGCGACATGCTGTGGAATAAAACTAACAATGGTATCGTCAGTTCCACGTTAATAAACTAACAATTAATTATTTTAATGTTGTTAATAAGCAAAATTATTCAATACCTTAAAATCGAATATGTTTAGAAAGTATTTATCTTGCCGTAGCGAATTGTATTTGCATTGGTTTTGATTTTCGGAATCTCTGATAAGAGATTTCAACCAGTCTCATTCAATGTCAGATTTTTTTCTGAATTTCACCCTGCCTTAATCTTCTCGACCCTTACCTTACAAATTGCGAATTGGCCAAACCCGCGAGTATTACCTGAATTCAGCTTCCTTTCTACCATCTTTTTTTCCTGACGCGTCTAACATCCTCGTTAGCTGGTAAGTTCTATAATGCTTCACAACATCTAGCCAACGAAACGCCAATTAATTATATTAAATGAGCACCTCTGGGTGGACACACGGTAAGTAAATAATAAATCCCCCTAACTTACCCACGATGCATTATGCGACGCTCATTAAAAACGGGGGTAATGTTTACTTTATTGGAACTGACTACATAGGTAGTACTTGATCGAATATGGAGTTTGGTTGTGGATGACCGCTGGAGCTTGTTTTCTACTAAGATATAAACTTCTTAACATAACAACATTATTTAGGGTATCTAAGTACCTAAATAAAAGTAAAATTAACCTCGCTCCGGTGACCAAATCAACAAATTATTATATAGGTAAGTCTTAAACTCTTCTATGATGTTGAAAACCGCATCTAAGGGCGGCGGCACAGTGCGTTGCGCAATAAATTTTGATATAAAATTGGATCAAAAACAGATGTATTTAAATTTCGAGGCGTCCTACTTACACGGTGCGACGCCGGCCGTAACGTAGGTACCGTGAAAAAGTGGTTTTTCACTTTTTATACTACACTAGATATATCAATAACTAACGATATGCTCCATCTAGTAACATCAATCTATTTCTTGGCAGGCCTTAATCTCATTGATTTAATTCACCATCTCGGCGCGGTTACTGTAACGTCATCAAATTCCACATTCCATGTCTTACCGTCAGAATAATCACACGCTCCAGCACCTTATATTGATGACACTTGGTGGTAAAATAGACAGAGTTCTTTGTTAGGGATTAAACATTATCGTAGGACTAACGATGTTCTTCTTTGATTAGGTGTGATTTCCCCCCCCCCCGTAAGAGGGGGGCACGCAGTGTTGCATGCGCGCCTTTATGGGAGGACGTGCAGTCGTGGGATCGGCCGCACTGGGTGATGGGGACTGCTAGGCATGGCGGGCTGATACCAGTCGGGGCAGCGGCGAATGTAAAATTATCTCCCGGGCCCTCGACACATGGTAGAAGTAGGAACAGTGGGGTTAGGGGCGGTAGGAGTCCGACATAACCGTCCGTCCTCCCAAGACGTAGGGATGCAAGAGGATTCGCTAACAAAAAAAAAATTGTGAGAGTCACATATTTTTCTTAAAAGAGAAGGACACGATATAGGAAATCGCTGTAATCTTCAAGCTTGGCAGTCGAATTGGTGATGATGATAATTATGGTAAAACATGTCAAACGGTTCCGAGGCAGACAGCCCCACTGCCACCTAGCAGACTATTCGTTCGTACCCATGACTATAATGTGACTGTTCCTAAATTAGCCTAGGTTATTAATTAAAAAAAAAAACTAAGAAAAATCCCCGGTATATAAAACTTATTTTAACCAGTTTTCTCAAGTTTCCGACTCCTGAAACTTATTAATTGATAAACTATAAAATACGACGATTATAGTTATATAACAATCATTACTGAACATTGGTTTTGAAAACCTGGGCAATCGTCCATTGCCCCTCTAGACATGGCCTTTTATTTTTTCCCTATTAGATAAATTATAATTAGTGTTTATGTCGGCTTTCCCGCTATGAGAGGAAGAAGAATAGAAGGAAGAATGTAATAGGTAGGTTGTTACTTATAACAATTCTTATAAATGCGATCATCACATTATGGCCTAGACTACGGCATAAAACCTAGGGCCAGGTGGAGGTAGGAGAACCCAGTATTACAATGTTGTTGAAAGCTTGTGTCGCCAGTCTAAGCTTATACCTTTTCATCATTCTGCAAAACAATATTTGTTTCTGAACATTAAATACAATTTAAAAAGTTTGTTACAATATTTTGTGGAACCACCTTTCATCACAGAGAGTAAATAAATGCTCAATTTTACCTTTAATAATAAAGTGCAAGTCTCTAGTGCCCGGCCAAAGAAAGCTAATATAATCTGGGTTAGTATTTTCCGAGGACGCCGTAAGAAAGCAAACTGCAGCCGATTTCATCTAAAGGCGCTCCCTCACCGGCAGCATTCGCCTGTAACGTAACAGTTCAGATTCGAGCATTACATCGGTGACTGTTGAGAACCGAGCATTAAAGCAACCTGTGTACAATTTGTAACAATACATTGCCGGGACCATTCGTCTCTAGAGTCTAATGGAAGAGTAGTGAGTGGGCGCCCGTGATACAATTAGTTACTTGAATGCAAGTCTTGTCGAATGTTGTATTGTTACATTACAAGCGAATGCTCGTCAAACTCAAACTCAAAGCATTTATTTCAATTAAACCATTTACAGGCACTTTTGAATTGACAAATAGTCGCGTTAGTTAGTCAGAAAGTTGAAGCTAGTTGCCCATTCCAAAACGTAGATCTTATGGAGAGAACGGGCAAGAAACTCCAAGGACACTCTTTGAAATATAGAAAGTTACAAAATCCTGAGTACATTATTCTTGTTGCTTCTATATGTGAGAAAAATGTACAAAAAATAATCAAAACAATTCAAAATATAAGATTAAAAATAAGCCATGGCAGATATGAGAGGACCACGGCGACGACGGCGCCCGTTCACGAACATGACGCGTGGATCAGCACCATCCAGCTCAACCATTTTGTAGGGAACCGAATGATCCAACACACTCGCCACCATCAGCGAGACATTTAATTGAGCATGACAAACTCTCAGCTGCCTCCTCAACTGAATAACATAAAAAAACGGCTCCATGGTACTCACTTTTACAAAAATTGAAAAAATGCTTCTAAATTATACAAAACTAATTTGCAATGTATTTGAGAGATTAATAGAATGTTACTACCAAAAAGAAAGAAGATCATTATCCATTGGAGTATTCAACAATTAAAACTTGTTTAAATAAAAAATAAACATTAAGTTTGTAATGTCAGAAAAAATAAAAAGGGGAAGCAACTCTTCCAAACATTAAAAT
Source organism: Agrochola macilenta (assembly GCA_916701695.1). Classification (NCBI taxonomy): domain Eukaryota; kingdom Metazoa; phylum Arthropoda; class Insecta; order Lepidoptera; family Noctuidae; genus Agrochola; species Agrochola macilenta. The sequence goes on along the minus strand of OU753552.1, from coordinate 23,531,141 downwards.
TTTTAACTAGTGAGCCCAAGTGGCTGTGGAGCAGGACCAGCCAGCCATTAAGCCAGTGAGGCTGTATTACAACGTAATACTCAAAATCGAATCTTTTATATTTCCATTCCATATAGTGTACTGTGTACCTAAAAGCAGTGATTCGACTTACGACGCGCGACGCTGCGAAGCTAATAAAGACTCAATTATATGGAAAGCTTCTAAAAAACTAGAAGGTATTATTATGACGCTGCTGGTCATCATTATGATTAGGTACGTTTTGGTTTACCACCTCTGGTAACCATAAAGAGATTCCCTCATGCAGGGACAATCTTTGCTGCAGCATTACGTCATCTCTATCAAATAAATGTAAGTAGGTACTTATTGTCATCGGAGCCAAACACACTTTCAAAGTAACAGGGAGGCTCTTAGCTTGAAACGTGTTCCTTACCGGCGGCACCCTAATTGCATAATACACGATCAATCCCAATCTGAATCATTTTGAATCCATTGCTTCATATGTTCGAAAAAAACATCTGCTCAACATTACGTATATAACGCAATTAATGTTGTTGAAATGTCAAAATGAAACATTAGTCTTAATCATTTTACGAAAATGTGTTACGCAATTAGATAACTGATTATAATTATATGGATAATTTGGATAGTTCAAAATTTGCTTGCAAGAATCCATTTTTACATAATAACAAACAACTGAAACTAATAAGAGCTTATTTATTACTATATTTATTTATTAATCTACATAACTAAAAACCTGCTAAAAATGCTTGTGTTTTTTGGCAAAAGGCGAAGAGCTGCAAGTGTGGTGCCGGCTTGCGCGATTCAATGCATGCATGTTTGTCTGTCTGCATGTCGCAGCTGCTGTTTGTCACGGCGGCTAACGAGCTTTTGGCTTGATAGTTGGCAGTAACAGAACATAGCTAATCTGTCTTGCTTACCCGTAACTACACCAAATACATTTCTTATTAATACAACACAATAAATGGGCAGCAAATATTCTATTTAGTTTTAAGACTTCCTTTATTAATTTTCCTACAACAAGCATTTTAATAATCATGTCTATTTTTAAGACGGGAGATTTGGGAAATAAATTAATGCCCGAGACATTTATGGATTTTGTTAATTTATATGATCCTATTTATCATTTGTGTTTGACTTAGAGAATCTAGTTAATTTTAAATTTGAAACGTCGGAATGCGTTCTAATATTAAAATAATAAAAAATAAGCACAGTTTTAAAAAATTACTTGTATTTAATACATTTAAAAAAAAACTTCTAATACACTGAATGGTCTATGTTTCCACCTAGTGAAATGGTAGCCCTTGAAATAGGCACCTACCCATTAATGTATCTCTCTTTTTCTTCGTAGCAGTGTTGTCAGAGCGGCCGTGGTCTTCATGTAGTTTCTTGTCCAGGGGCTGATGTGATTCGCGTCACGATTTCTCGCCACCTACTCCGTTTTTTGGGGTTCGCACACTGCGGATTCGATTTGGCCAGTCCATCTCATGGGTGAGCGTCCGCGTGGTCTAGTGCCCTCCACTCTACCCTGCACGACAAGGCGCTCTATAGAGTCAATGTACTCGTATCTATCTCTATGAATATCTTTAAGTATTACTTTTTTTTCATGAGCAGTTGAACTTTGTTTTCTTATCGAGTTTAGACTATGTAGTCTTTAATTATTTCACAACATTTTAACGATTGGCTTAGGTAAAGTACATTTCTGGAAAGACTCCAGATATATTTTTCTGTTAATACTTCATAAGTCAAAATAAAAGAGATCATTACGAATAACCCATATGTTTCTGATGTCATTCACCTTGATTTGTGAAGCTATTTTCATAAAAATATATTCCACAAATAATTTTTATCCACAGTATTTTAAAACAGTACATTAACTGCGACAGGACACGATAAAAGATATAGACAATATTTTGATCTCGGACATTTCATTTCTCAACTTGTATTTATAATTTTAGGCACTTCAGTTATCTATAATTGAGAGGATCAAATGGCACAATGACAGTTTCTAACATTCCTAGATATAGCTTAACAAAGTATACACTCTTTAATGGAACTGCATACTCCAAAGCCGCATTTACTGGTTTACTGAATAGAACTTTTGATTTCATTCAACCATGATTATGAACGCTTTGCTAGCCTTTGACATTCAGGGGTTTATTTATAAACATTAGGTACTTAAAGTTAAACAGTCGCTAATCATTACTTAACTTTAAGTAATTTCATTTCTTCTGCCTAGCCTTTTCCCAACTATGTTGGGGTCGGCTTCCAGTCTAACCGGATGCAGCTGAATACCAGTATTTTACATGGAGTGACTGCCTATCTGACCTCCACAGCCCAGTAACTGGGTAATATGATACCCCTTGGTAAGACTGGTGTCAGACTTTCGGGCTTCTGACGACTCGTAACAACTGTCAAAGATCCACGAATGACAGCCGGGACCAACGGCTTAACGTGCTTTCTGCGGCACGGAGGATTCTCGGTATGTAAAGATGGTTGCCCATCCACTGACCAACCCCGGCAAGCGTATCTTAACCTGATGGATCGATCAGTGCGGCTGTTGTTACTTAGCCACCGAGCTCCTCTTAACTTAGCTTTAAGTATCGTTTATAAATAAACCACTTAGTATTGTCAATTTATCTCATTAATTGCTGGTGTTTAGAGAGTAGTGGTATTATAGGTCGTATGTTCGAACCCAGACAGGCGGTTTACTTCGTGTAAATTATTTCATCACCATGACTGCTCTCAAAACGGTGAAAGAAAACATCGTGAGGAAACCGGCATGTCCTCGAACCTAAAATTCGAACACATGTGACATCTACCAACCCGCACTGGGCTCGCGTGGTAGATTACAGCCCACTCCCTCTCAAAGAGAGGATGCCTGTGTCCCAGGTCCCAGCAGTGGTAGTACTATATAGGCTGACTATGCTATTGTTGGTATTTTAATTAATTATTGATTGCAGATACTTCTTCTGCAGCCTTTTTTTTGGTGGGTTTTTTTAGGTGGGAAATCATCAAATGACTCCTCCCGCTCTGGACGGAGCGAGAGGGAGTGTCAGACTTTTACTGACTAAAACCCACCCGTGTTCCTTCCGTTGCCTGTGTGCTGGGGCCGCGATATCCCTTTCAGACAAACCCGCAACCCCAGCAGGCATTGGTCCTTCCGGACCCCGTCAGTTGGTGCTGACATCCCTTTGAGGCGAGTGGAACACAACGCGCCGTCGACCCGGGCCTGGTCCTTATCAGACGGCGAGCTGCCCATCGCTCACCGTCCGCAGGCCCGTTCTTCTGCAGCCTGGGTTGACGACCCCACTACCATCTTTACCGGCTGGCAAAATTTTCAGCATACAACATCAATCAATCTGCCTAGCCTTTTCCCAACTATGTTGGGGTCGGCTTTCAGTCTAACCGGATGCAGCTGAATACCAGTATTTTACATGGACTGCCTATCTGACCTCCACAACCCAGTAAATGGGTAATACGATACTCCTTGGTAAGACTGGTTGGCAGACTTTCGGGCTTATGACGACCCGTAACGACTGTCAGATCCACGAATGACAGCCGGGACCAACTGCTTAACGTGTTTTCCGAAGCACGGAGGAGTCTCAGTATGTAAAGATGGTCACCCATCCACGGACCAACTCCGACAAGCGTAGCTTCACCTGATGGATCGACCCGTTCGGCTGTTATTACTTAGCCACGCACGAGCTACTCAGCATAGAAGTTGCAATGCTAAAATAGCTTGTGCCAAACAAGAGCAGAAGATTAACTAAGATTATGTTTTTGTTTGATTTATGTAATAGCGCAATAGTGATTGTATGGATACTAAATGGATTTTAGACGCCTTGTTCGGAAAACTATGTATTTTGAAAATTGCTCCTTATTGTTTAACACTTAGGGCCTATTTCACGATGGCCGAATAGCCACTACTTACCAAATAAATTCATAAATGGAACAGAATTTGTAGGAGGTAGGAGTTAACGATCACGACGTTAATATTGTGCGTACAAACTTACATTTGCAATTAGAATGTATCGGAGACCATGTTTTTCAACTACAATGTTAAGTTTGTTCTTTAGATAAATTCATCCCAACTACGGAATCCTTCATTGTGCGTGGTCCGACACGCACTTGCCTGGTTTTTTTTACTTTGAAAGTCTACAAAAGCTCTAATTTAAATTACTTACCTACTACAAAACCAGATACTAGATGTTGGGCTGTTCATGAACCAGTGATACCTATCTTCACTATTTATAAGAGTTATTATACATTTTAAAGTGTCAATGACGAACAAGATCATAGAGAAATAGTTCTCTTTCAATTAGTCTGCAAGCTAAAAATATTCAGCTAAGTCTGAACCATTTTTTTACCAGACTAATTGTTGCAGAGGTTAATGACTGTGACGAGGTTTAAATATATTTACAAGAATGTTTTCCAATTATACAAAAAAATAAGTTTAAATTACATAAGCTTTTTAAGAATGGCTAAACTAGTGGAATGTACCAAAGGTACCTACAGCACATTTTGCGAATTAGCGCAATTGACGGACAAGATTGCAGCAGATAAAGGCCATCCTGGCTCCATTATTGATTCACGCTTTTATTAGTGCCAGTCTGTTGAACTCCGATTGATGTTCATTAACCTGCCAGTACTGGCATCCATCACCTCGATGACGATCAAATTACTACGGGCATAATTAAGATAGGTATTAATTACTATACAAAAATGCTATTCTTTCTTGATTTTCTTGAGCAGTCGCTCCATAAGATGTATCATACACCTAAAATAGGCATACAACTATAACTCTTATGCCAATAACCATAATGTATACAACGCTATAAACATTTCGACAAGTTCTGTAGATCTTTTGGCGTATGTACAATGTCACCTTGACGACGAGTGGTGGTCTCACTAGGTATTTATGCTCTGGCGCCGATCCAGGAGATTTAGGTCGCTTGCGCGCGCGCACTGCTCACAATGATATTCATATCGCGAACATACATTTTAAACGATATGATCTATGGAATAGAATTGTAATTTCAAAATGGATTTGATGCCAGACTTACGTCTAATTCGTATTGATTTAGTTGAAAACCTCTGATTCATAGAGAATACTTACTCATTCGCTATGTATTCGGTACCCAACACCTGCATTTTCTAATGTTAATTTTGGATTTGGTAGAATTTTGTAGTCAACAATATATGCTACATTATGATTGTTACCTCATGATATCCACGAATAGCTGACCTTTATTTCTCTTCTAGATTCTTATAGTCGGCATCTTCTTGTTTTTCAGAAAGAAATACATCCATTAAAATACAGCCGGAGATAAATTCAATCATTGAAATAGAAGTCCAACATTTAACACAGGGCATGTTTGTCACGATATCTGAAAAAGGGACAAAGTGTAAATGACCCCTTATAATCCTGACCTCCTCAAATGTTTCTATTAAACGTATGTACTTAGTTGGGAAAACCCTTATTTTTCTTCTGTCAGGTACATACTAGAGGTTTTATCAGATATCTTCTTTTGATTGGATTTGTATTGAAATAGCCTCTGCATCCGTTGTTAATCTATTGATGAATTCACAATAGTTAGAAAAACCACTGTACATCTCTATTGCTGGCCAGAAAAGTACGTCATTGTTTGTGGAATCTTTTAACACCAGATTCACGGGCAATTACTACAGAAGAATAAAAATAAACTTTGGATGAAAATAAACGTATAATGTAACATGCTCAGAATTCCAGGTAGCCTTTTAAATGTTTGTTCAGGTAATCCAGCTGTAGACACGTAATATGTAACACAGGAATATGTTGTTCCTTTTAGACTGCTGACTCACAAGTTTGTTTACGTGACGGGACCCAATCAAATTATGTTTACAAAGTAAATGGAGCCATCGAGGCTGTTCTGCTTGTTTACTTAAACTTGCATTGTGGTCGGTAGAATAATTAAAAGCCGTAACTTGCCTAAGGCTTTTGTCAAAAACACCACAGAAAGAAGTGATTGTTTAGCTAGCAAATGATGTTGTTTCCAGTAATATTTTTCTTTTAGATAAGTTGAACTGGGTAGGCTACAATATGGGTAGGTACTAGGTAGGTACCTGCTAATGCTAATCATTATATTATTTTACGGTTCCTAGGACCGTCTAAAGGTATGATTCCGAACCTCGCTGCACGCAGCAGTGCTGCCGCGGCGTTGTTGTCGAGGCAGTGCTGTGCGGCAGAGCTGGCTGCCGCGCTGAATCCGAGCAACCGCTGTTCGTGGTGTCTCGCTGTTTTGTTGCCAATTCACTTGTCAACATTCACGTGTTATCGAAATGGAGTTTTTTTTTTTGGGTGGGAAATTAACAAATAACTTCTCCCGCTCTGGGCGGAGCTGGCCGTGTCAGACTCTTACTGACTAGAACCCACCCGTGTTCCTTCAGTTGCCTGTACGTTGCCAGGGGCTACGGTATCCTATATAGCTTGGGAATCATACCTTAATTATGATGGAACTCAAAAATACCTTTAATTATTTATTACCAGCATAACGACATTTGCAGACGGCATAGTTCACAATAACTTTTTTGTGCTAAAGCCTGACCTTTCACAACTGGCGAAATGTGGGTGTAGGTACCTACTCACCTCTGCCTATTCCTTCGGGGACTACAGGCGTGATGATATGAATTATGTGTGTGTTATCTTTCGTATCAAAGGCTAAGGAAGGATCTTCGGTACCATAATTTTGTAAGAAGTCCGTCGAGTTTGAAGTGAAATTCGTGAAAATTAGAAGCCTTAAATACTCGTATTATAGAGTGATTCGAACTTGAGTGGGACTAACCTGCATTGGATCTTGGATCTAACGTGGTTCGAGCTACAGTATTTTCGTACCCGTTACCCAGTAACTGGGTTTTGGAGATCAGATATATAAACTATCAGATATATATGCTATTATATAGAATCAAGTTTTTTCAACTGAACAGACAGCTGTGCTGCTGGGGAGTTTGTTGCGCCACTTCTTCCCAGCTTAAGCACTAGGAAGTGGTGAAAGGTGGGCGTTTTTGGGGGACTGTCTTATGTAATTTTGACGTTCGAAAAGTACTGATTCTCAGCCTAGTTGAATAACTGACTTTTGAATTTGAAGATAGGCAGTCGCTCCATATAAAATTCTCGTATTCATCTACATTCGGTTAGAGTGGAAGCCGGCCCCAGCATAGGAAAAGGCTAGGCAGATTATTATTCGAACTTTGATATGTTCGAACGCCCGAGTGCACTCGCAACTCAGGATCATTATTATATTTTAATAATTGGATGGTTGAAGTAAATTTTCTAAGTCAAAGATCTGCTCGGCTGCACATGCCGTCGAGTAATATATCTCTCAGGCATGCCGGTTCCCTCGCGATGTTTTCCTTCACCGTTTTTGAAGTAAGTGATAATTATACCTGCAATACGCACATGAATCCGAAAATTCAGAGGTGCGTACCTTAGGTTCGAACTTGAGACCTATGACTTGGCAGTCTGACGGTCAGCCCACTCGACTATCACTGCTAATAATAAAGGTATAATAATGTAATCAGTTTCCTGAATAAGGTGTTTAAGATCCTGTCGAGAGCTAATCTGCGGTAACTGTCGGACTGAATAGAACAGAAAGAGAAGCACGATGATACGTTTGTAATTTATTGCCAATTATGAAGCAATTATCTATTTACAAAAAACAAAAAAATTGCATAAAAAACAACCAAGTTCTGCGTTCAAATAAGACGTTCTTATTATTTATTAAAATACCAACGTATTTTGATATTTAATACTGATATTTTGGATTGCAACTCGCAAGTTAAAAGTTGCAAGTTAAAAGGTACCGGATTTATTTCGATACGTGGCTTGGTATGAATCAAGAAATATGTTCAACGTTAACTTATATTTTTTCCACTACCACAAAATAGATAGATTTGGCAATATTTTTTGTTTAAGTCAAATTTACTTTTAACTTTTGCCTCTTGTCCTGGCCTGAACCCTCAAATTACTCCCACGACGAAAATCACGCGTCGTTGTCCCTGACACCCTGTATATTGGTAATATTTAATTTAATCCTCTGGACACGATAAAGCGAAAAAACCATAACTTCTAATTTCAGGCACATTTTTGGGACATAATGAGAGCAAGGGTAAAAATATTATTGTTTATATGTGCTATGTGAATCTACGTCATCATAGTTTTGAAAGTATATAATACATACAAATTAGAGCATTTACTGCTTTTCGTCGACACTTTTCGGTCGTTTTTCCTCGGAAAATTTATTACAACACATACGCTCGGCAGAAAATGATACCTACTATATCTTTTTCACTTTCAGTCTAGTAATCTTTTTGGATTCCTCTCCTCCTCTTTAGACTCTGAATCTAAACCTCCAACATAATGTTATTAAACAAAAACTTCCAAAAATAATTTTACAACACTTTAATTCTCTTGTATTACTAAGGGATAAAGGAAATACTCCGTAAATGTGCCAATTTTGAAGATTAGTCAAAGTTAATAAAATAATTTATTTATACAACAACGCGAAAAAATAAAAAATTTAAACATAAGTAACTTATCTTACTCAAAAAGGTTACGTAATTATTCACATGGGGTCACACCTCAAGACAGCAGCGACGACGCATCTTCCAGCTGCAGCGGTCATGCTAAAGTTAATCTTTGAGGTGCATTGTTGAAGACACTTTTTCGTCACAATAAAGTGCGGTGACCCGTGACGCGATTAATTAAGGGCATTTTTATAAAAAGCTCGCCCTTTAAATGACGAGCTTTTCAAAAATTATTCAAACGTAGAGTTTGCCCAGTTGAAGTGTTCAGTCTACAAGTCGTAAATTGAATATATTCTTATTCTTATAATGTCTTTTAAAAAATTTGTATTTTTAGATTTGTTTTTTTTTTTTTTTTTAATTGTTTATTAACCTTAATTTTCTTATCCCATTTTGTAGCTTGCTGTAATGATTACGATTTACATATAATATTCATAATCAACACGTGCTTATATATAAGTCAACCACTTGCGACGGGGCTCGGAACTGTTTCTCCTTAACACAGGTTATTTTGTAACCTATCTAGGTGAACAGTACGGCACCCACTAACTAGATTTAAGAAACCTTATGCTTGTGCTTTATTTAATACCTTGCCATGTAATCTAGTCCTAGTTAAACAATAAACAATATATATATATATATATAATATATATAATAGAACCAAGCTTAGCTTATATGGTATGATGTAGCTTTGTATTTTTATGTTTCGATTTTTAAGTATTACGAGTAGCCGTAAGCCACCACTATTGTATTGGGGTCATCCTGTAAGGATAGTGTGTGTAAGTTTAATAATAATAAATAAATAAATAAACTAAACAAGAGCATTTTTGAGGTGTAATTTGCTTTCACCGTTGAGGAATTACGAAGTTGAAGTACCATGGCACTCCAACTTTGCCGTACTGTGCCAAAATAAAGCGAGGTAGGTAATGTAATTATCGGCGTCTGATAGCACAGCGCTACACAATTATACATGTAAACTTACACACACAATATAAGAGTAGACTACCACGAGTAGACACCAAACAGACAACAATAAGAGCCAGAAAATCGCGCCGTAAAACAGTGATGGGTTGTTGGCATGGCACTTTGACCCACTTTCGAATCCACCCACTTTTCATAGAACCCATACGCCATGCCGCCATACATATTGAAAGTGAACCCTCCGGGAGGGTTGACGGCATTACTTTTGCGCTAAGGTTAACCATCGCGGACGGTCAACGGCATTAGGTTTAAAACCGTGTTATAAAACAGTGTAAAGTAATGTTTTCAGGGGGTCTTATCGCTCTACGTAGTTTCCAACCTTTAATTTTTTTTGTGAATATTTGTAACCGTGAACAAATTTTTTTTTACATTGAAATGCTTGGTTTTTAAAACCAACGCATATACTACATAATAAATCTTGTTCAGATGTTATCAGATGTTATTTTCACGGTTTAGAATGCTGTATTCGCTAAGAAAAACCTACATTTAAAATGAGCCCACCGCATGGGCTCCCGACATCACATATGCGACTAGGTGAACCCTCCAGGAGGGCTCCCGGCACTGAACGTGTTAATACCATTATTTATCTCGATATAAACCAAACCTCAGGTAGACACCGACGCTTTCACAACGATCAAGAGAGGGAGAGTATAAAAGCCTGCATTAATTGGTTACCGTCTTCTCTTAGGTAGGTACTTAACAGCTGAGGGATACCGAAACAATTAATTCTGGACCTGTTGCAAGTGGACAAACAAACTCAGCGTGTATCGAGTCAACATTGGACAATCACCAAGCACAGCCGTGCCGTCAGTAGTTTACCTATCGCAGGCTGATTGAAGCCACCCTCTCTGTCGACTATGCAGCGTGCCGATCGACCACGCAGCGTGCCGCCGGGACCACAACTCAACCTATGGCACGTCACTTAATTATAATAATAGAGTAATTACGGATATTGGTTGAGTATTATTATATTGTGTAATATAATAATGATAGACGTATTATAGATTTAAACTCAGCCACGTTGATCAAGTTATTGATGACCTGCTATGGTTCAATAGCTATACGACGCCGCCCATGGTTATGTGACCGGCCGTAATTTTCTGAATATTCATGAAAAATTATCGAAAATTAACTTTAAAAGGAAAAGTCTATCAGTATTTTTTTATTTTATGTTACCTACATTTGTGTTTTTAAAATAAATAGTTTTTTTTTTAAATGTCTTCCCCCCCTTATTTGTTTCATAGTCGACAAATTTTAGTAAAAAATATTAGTTAATCCGTTAATATTACTCATAAGCTTTTAGAATTAATAAACAGAATCCAAATCGAACCAATAACATCGGAAGGCAAACGATACGCAAAAAATAAAAAATTGAATAACATGAAAAATATTAAAGACAGACCCCCCTTTTAAAGTTCATTTTCGAAAAAAAAACATGATTATTCAGAAAAATACGGGCCATCACATGCCCATGGACGACATTATATATTGTATTATTATTAGATATTTTCAGTGGACAGTCAGCTGCGTATGTATCTACCTACAATTTACGATTTAAGAAACTAAGGATTTTCTTTGCCAATATTTTATTTCTGCGACGATATTTGAAAACAAATCTGGCATCTAAAAAAATTGACCCATTTGCAGCAAATGCCCCAATAACCAAAATAACTGGGTATAACTAGATATTTGAGATTTTCGGGGCTACGTCCGCGAGTAACATGACTTCACAGCTTTCGTCGTCGTACGCTGCTTACTTATTTTTATTAGTTTCAATTAATTCTTTTTGTCGCCGTTAAAAAGTCTCAACAAACTACAGTAACGAGGTTCAACTTTCTGACTAACTGGCCACCTCTTTGACAATTCAAAAGTGCCTGTACGAGTATATGGGTTAATGGAAATAAATGCTTGAGTTTGAGTCTCATGCTGCTGTCAATTTTAGGTGTTTTGTAGATACAGAAAGACAATTAAGAACATCTTCATAGTTTTCTACGTGCTGATTGAGTTTTTGGGGATTCGCAAGATCTTAATAAATACCTTAGACGTACATCTATAAATTGCAGACTACCGCAGACTTACATCTTTAAGTTACAGACTACCGCAGATTTACATCTTTAAGTTACAGACTACCGCAGACTTACATCTTTAAGTTACAGACTACCGCAGACTTACATCTTTAAGTTACAGACTACCGTAGACTTACATCTTTAAGTTACAGAGTACCTACCGTAGACTTCCATCTCTTAGTTACAGACTACCGTAGGCTTACATCTTTAAGTTACAGACTACCGTAGACTTACATCTTTAAGTTACATACTACGGTAGAATTACAGGTTTAAGTTACAGACTACCGTAGGCTTACATCTTTAAGTTACAAACTACCGTAGACTTACATCTTTAAGTTACAGACTACCGTAGACTTACATCTTTAAGTTACAGACTACCGTAGACTTACATCTTTAAGTTACAGACTACCGTAGACTTACATCTTTAAGTTACAGAGTACCTACCGTAGACTTCCATCTCTTAGTTACAGACTACCGTAGGCTTACATCTTTAAGTTACAGACTACCGTAGACTTACATCTTTAAGTTACATACTACGGTAGAATTACAGGTTTAAGTTACAGATTACCGTAGGCTTACATCTTTAAGTTATAAACTACCGTAGACTTACATCTTTAAGTTACAGACTACCGTAGACTTACATCTTTAAGTTACAGACTACCGTAGACTTACATCTTTAAGTAACAGACTACCGTAGGCTTACATAATTAAGTTACAGACTACCGTAGACTTACATCTTTAAGTTAAAGACTACCGTAGACTTACATCATTAAGTTACAGACTACCGTAGACTTACATCTTTAAGTTACAGACTACCGTAGACTTACATCTTTAAGTAACAGACTACCGTAGACTTACATCTTTAAGTTACAGACTACCGTAGACTTACATCTTTAAGTTACAGACTACCGTAGGCTTACATAATTAAGTTACAGACTACCGTAGACTTACATCTTTAAGTAACAGACTACCGTAGACTTACATCTTTAAGTTACAGACTACCGTAGACTTACATCTTTAAGTTACAGACTACCGTAGACTTACATCTTTAAGTTATAGACTACCGTAGACTTACATCTTTAAGTTACATACTACGGTAGAATTACAGGTTTAAGTTACAGACTACCGTAGGCTTACATCTTTAAGTTACAAACTACCGTAGACTTACATCTTTAAGTTACAGACTACCGCAGACTTACATCTTTAAGTTACAGACTACCGCAGACTTACATCTTTAAGTTACAGACTACCGTAGACTTACATCTTTAAGTTACAGAGTACCTACCGTAGACTTCCATCTCTTAGTTACAGACTACCGTAGGCTTACATCTTTAAGTTACAGACTACCGTAGACTTACATCTTTAAGTTACATACTACGGTAGAATTACAGGTTTAAGTTACAGACTACCGTAGGCTTACATCTTTAAGTTACAAACTACCGTAGACTTACATCTTTAAGTTACAGACTACCGTAGACTTACATCTTTAAGTTACAGACTACCGTAGACTTACATCTTTAAGTTACAGACTACCGTAGACTTACATCTTTAAGTTACAGAGTACCTACCGTAGACTTCCATCTCTTAGTTACAGACTACCGTAGGCTTACATCTTTAAGTTACAGACTACCGTAGACTTACATCTTTAAGTTACATACTACGGTAGAATTACAGGTTTAAGTTACAGATTACCGTAGGCTTACATCTTTAAGTTATAAACTACCGTAGACTTACATCTTTAAGTTACAGACTACCGTAGACTTACATCTTTAAGTTACAGACTACCGTAGACTTACATCTTTAAGTAACAGACTACCGTAGGCTTACATAATTAAGTTACAGACTACCGTAGACTTACATCTTTAAGTTAAAGACTACCGTAGACTTACATCATTAAGTTACAGACTACCGTAGACTTACATCTTTAAGTTACAGACTACCGTAGACTTACATCTTTAAGTAACAGACTACCGTAGACTTACATCTTTAAGTTACAGACTACCGTAGACTTACATCTTTAAGTTACAGACTACCGTAGGCTTACATAATTAAGTTACAGACTACCGTAGACTTACATCTTTAAGTAACAGACTACCGTAGACTTACATCTTTAAGTTACAGACTACCGTAGACTTACATCTTTAAGTTACAGACTACCGTAGACTTACATCTTTAAGTTACAGACTACCGTAGACTTACATCTTTAAGTTACATACTACGGTAGAATTACAGGTTTAAGTTACAGACTACCGTAGGCTTACATCTTTAAGTTACAAACTACCGTAGACTTACATCTTTAAGTTACAGACTACCGTAGGCTTACATCTTTAAGTTACAAACTACCGTAGACTTACATCTTTAAGTTACAGACTACCGTAGACTTACATCTTTAAGTTACAGACTACCGTAGACTTACATCTTTAAGTTACAGACTACCGTAGACTTACATCTTTAAGTTACAGAGTACCTACCGTAGACTTCCATCTCTTAGTTACAGACTACCGTAGGCTTACATCTTTAAGTTACAGACTACCGTAGACTTACATCTTTAAGTTACATACTACGGTAGAATTACAGGTTTAAGTTACAGACTACCGTAGGCTTACATCTTTAAGTTATAAACTACCGTAGGCTTACATAATTAAGTTACAGACTACCGTAGACTTACATCTTTAAGTAACAGACTACCGTAGACTTACATCTTTAAGTTACAGACTACCGTAGACTTACATCTTTAAGTTACAGACTACCGTAGACTTACATCTTCTCATCTTCTCTAAGATACTTAAAAGATGTAAACTTACATCTTTTATTTAAGTTACTTTACTAAGGTAGCTTGAGTTTTAATAAAAACCAATACGGAATAAGTATACGAATAAGTATTCAGATTTCTATGTTAAAGTACTTACTACGGCTACAAGAAATGCATATCAAGACAGTGTAAGTATGTATATATCTACATAGGTACGATACATCTAGCTCTGCACTCATGCTCATTTTTTGTGGATTTAATTAAATTCATGAAAAAATGCATTCAGGCAGGAGAAATATGAACAGAGGGAACGACCGAAGGCAATTATTATAGTTTCTGCTTTCTGGCTACGCCGCCCGTCGAACAGATTTATCCTGTGGTGATTTAATTTGAATGCGCTTCGGAAGAACTCAACTATGTACTTAAGCAAATCAGTTCACTCGGATACTAATAAATAATTTAAGTACTTACTTGCAGGCATTTTCAGCAAATTATGCAGTAACATGAACCCACGCGTTTCTGCTTTCAATTTGAATAACAAGAAAATGTCGTGAAGAGCTGCCAGCTAAAGTATCCTGAACGTAAAGCTTCACTTTTTTACTTTATAATAAACACTTTCGTTATTTTCAACCAAGATCAATATTAAAAGGCAATTTATTTACACAAATATGAATACATACGTGGGTACTACCATTACGCATATGCACGTTAATATTGGCAATTTGGTAATAATGGCTATTTCGTAGCCGCCGTAGTCGGTGCAATTATTTCAGCGTATATTAGGATATGGTTTTTTTTTTTTTTTTTTTAATACGTTGCCCCACACTAAGAATTACTTCTTGTATCGTGGGTGCGTTTACACACATATAAACTCACATACACTAACACCCAGACCCGAAACAACTACTTGCAGATCATACAAATATTTGTTCCGTGCGGGGATCGAACTCGCGACACGTTGCGCAGCAGTCGATCGCTCAGCCACTGCGCCAACCGTGTCGTCAATTACGTTAATCACGTATTATTCGTAGTTATTCGTTAATCACGCTTTCATTACTTACGTGGCAATTAAAATCGAATGGCTTCTACACACTATGCCGCAGGCATGGCCACCCGCCTTCCCCGCCCGCCTTTTTGCGCCTTAATTTTTCTTTGCGATCCTTTGTGCGGCTTTGTGCGGCGGGGCCGGGCGCGCCTCGGCTTGCCCGGCGGCAGGGCCGGCGGCAGGTGTGTGGGAGCTATAATGCATTCTCGAATATTTTCTAAAAGATAGATACTGTCTATGCAATACCTGCTTCGATAGTACCTACTCTATCAACCATCATCTACCTAGCCTTTTTACCCGACTACGGCGAAGCAAAAAGGAGGGTTATGATTTTGACCGGTATGTATGTACGTATGTATGTATGTGTATCTGTTCCCTCATAACTTCTAAACTACTGATCATAATTTGACAAATGAGGTATCGTTGGAAGCGTCTTGATCGTCCGCTGGGTATAGAATACCTATGTGACTTTAAATTCAGTATGGCGTCCTGTAGAGGACATAAAATCATGAACGTTTTAATTCTGCCTTGTTGGGTATCAAATGAAAGGGCTTGATGAGCACATTACAAGTACCTATGTTTATATATAATTAATAAATATGTTGAAATTCTTAAAAACAAGCAAGAAGGACTGGGCTACGTACGGCGCGGCTGTAAAATTAATACCTATTATACAATAAAAACTAATTAAAAAAAAAAAATTGCGGCTCAGTAAATAGTTATCTTGACATTATATCCCCAAAATAATTTAAATAAAAAGTAAGTTCAAAAAAAGGTGGGAATAAAACCCAACTACTGAAAAATCACGCTCTAAAAAGTATGAAACAAGAAAATATTTCAGACAGAAATCAAGGCATAGGTACAAAAATGGTCAAGGTAAAGCTGTCGTCGCATTCAATTATAACTTTTAGGTAAAAAAAAAGTATTGTCTAAAAAGTATCGTGATTTTTCGGTAGTCGAGTTTTATTCCCAACTAAGTTGGGGTCGGATTCCAACCTTACCAGATGCAACTGGATACACTGGTATGGTATTTATGCCATGTAAAATCAGTATTTTACATGGCATAAATACCATACCAGTACCATCTCATCTATCTACCATCTAAGCATGTATTTTAGTATGATCTAAAAATATTCTTCGTTTACAGACACCTTCATGGAATCAACTCAGATAGCGCTGAAATGAACATTCAGTGAATTTAGACACTGAAACAACTGAGAAACAAAGCTGTGATTATGCAATAGTTCCAACTGTTCAAGTGCTGCATAGCACACAAAGGGATGCCCGAATAGAAACGTCCTGTATTTGACAATACAGCTAATCCGCCGGTATCAATGGCATCACAGACAACTGCGTGCCTACGTGCCTACACAGTTAATTAAGGCGAACACAGAAATTGATTAGTGCATGCATCTCACAAACAATGGCGCGTTTGTGGCATCCTATCTCTCGTTAGTTCCGCTCGCAGTTCCGACGGAACAGGGCACAATGCACGGGATGTGTTATGGGGAACAGACGCATCTAGGACACTATTCCATGCAAACCGGCAAGCCGACGGAAACTCAATGAGCTTGCTGTCACATGATGCAATTCTACTTTACGTAAAATTATTATGTTCTCTATATTGCACAGCGGAAGTTCTTGTTATGTAAGGAATTTACTGAACAGGCTCATTATTTAATCACTGTATCTACGTTTCATTTCATACTTTGCTGGGTAAATATTGAGAACTCATCTCGAAGCTTCTATTCATTGGCAAGGAAATTCATTTGCAGTACTGGTTGTCAACACTTTTAAGACAGAACGGCAGTTGCAAAAATCCGTCCACTTCATCACTTTTCCCACCAATGGTAGCAGTTGAGCAGGATTGAACCTTGAGTCGATTGGACATTGCGAGGGAAATCGAAAGCTAATACAGTTTCCGGTTTCTTCGAGATAACCACTGGCATTTCAATTCAACGTGAAGTCTACCTCTAAGTGTATATACTCGTATATTATATTTGTGTATTGGATTATATCATTTAAGTTGCCGCAGACAGTATGAAAAACTTGTCGGCGAGTCGTAAAAATGCTCGTAATGCTATTTTTTTTATTTTATTTAATATTCTTTATGGAACCTCTTTAGGTCATGAGCTAACCGAATATCAAAAAATACTTGGCTTAGGTCTTAACAATTTCGACTCCACCCACTTTCCATAGAACTCATACGCCATGCCGCCATACATATTGGAAGTGAACACTCCGGGAGGGTTGCCGGCATTAGCTGTTTGCGCTAAAGTTAACCATCGCGGACGGTCAACGGCATTAGGTTTAAAACCGTGTTATAAAACACTGTAAAACGAAGTAAAAAAGTGTTTTCAGGGGGTCTTGTCGCTACGTAGCAACCATTTAAGTTTTTTGTGAATATTGATAATCGTCAACAATAAATAAAAAAGCTTGGGTTTTAAAACCAATACATTTACTAATAAATCTTGTTAAAATATACATCAGATTGTATTTGCACGGTTTTTAATGCTGTATTACAAACCAATTGCAATTACAGACCTATCTCTGTTCTGCCATCCCTTTCGAAAATTTTAGAAAAGGTTCTTAACGTGCGTCTTAAAAGCTTTCTCGACAAGCATAATATTATTGCTGAAAACCAGTATGGCTTTAGGTCTGGTGTCTCGACGGAAGATGCTGTTTTGGACCTTACGCAATTCATAGCAAGGAAGCTGGATGGTGGAACAAAGTGCATGGGCATCTTTCTTGACCTGTCTAAAGCTTTTGACACAGTCTCTGTTCCTAAACTTATTTCAAAGATTGAAAAACTGGGTGTACGTGGCAAAACTCTGGATATATTCAAGGACTATCTCAGGAATCGGTATCAGCAGGTCAAAATAGATACGTACATTAGCCAAGAGGAGACCCTTACTTACGGTGTGCCCCAAGGGAGTATTTTAGGCCCCACATTGTTCCAAATCTATATTAATGACCTCTGTAAGATGATCCTTCCGAATTGCAAGATTTTTACATATGCCGACGACACCGCGATTCTAGTGCACGGACCAACTTGGGACGTGGTCAAAGATAGGGCGGAAGCTGCCTTGAAAAGTCTTATGAACTGGTTCAACAAGAATTTACTTACACTGAATCTCGATAAATCCAGTTACATTCCTTTCGCAATTAAGCGCAATACAAGGCCGTCGTCTAATTTTGCAATATCCGCTCATTCCTGTCGGAACCCAACCTCGTGCTCCTGTCCCTCGTTGACAAGAGCCGACTGTGTCAAATACCTGGGTCTTCAAATTGATAGTGGGTTACGGTGGGACAGGCAACTCGAAGCAGTAACAAACCGAACAATGCGTCTCGTCTACATCTTCAAATCCCTAAGAGATTCTGCTGACGTCAATATATTAAAAATGGTCTACTATGCGCTATGCCAGTCGATCATCGGCTACTGTATAACTGCTTGGGGTGGTGCAATGAAAACAAATTTTTTGAAGGTAGAGAGAGCTCAAAGAGCAGTCCTCAAAACAATGACTCGTAAACCATATAGATTTCCCACAGTGCATTTATATGAGGAATGCAAGGTCTTAACGGTTAGGCAGCTCTTTATCCTGCAAGCGGTCCTCAGAACCCATAGAACCATGCCCAGGTCCAACCCAGAAAAGCGCAAAAACATCCCCTCCGGGGTAGGACATAAAACATCCTTTGCAAGGCACCAACACTACGTTATAGGTACACATTTATACAAACAACTACACCGTAAACTTAACTTACTGGATTCTAACAGATACGCGCTAAAACACAAGATCACACAGTGGCTACTTCAACAGGACTACATCACAACTGAAAATCTACTGACATACATCTCTTAAACTCAAACATACCCAACATCTCCCCTACCATCACATCATACTATACACATACACTACACTCAACACCACACAATCATCTACCCAAATATACGCAACCGATTCATACCTTCATACCTTATTATTTTTATTTTTTATATTTTTATTTTGTTTTGTTTATTATCGTTTTTATTTTTATTCTTTTCATCAATGCACGTTTTTAGGTACCACATCGTCACTGGTTTAACTTGTTGTTGTCTTTTAATAAATATAATAACTTAGTCCACATAATGGCTGAACCCTATCTCTTAAGATACAGGCCTGACCTAGTTTAAGGGATAGAGTTGAAATTTACTGTACTCCTACGCTAAATTTGTATTGAATATCGTCAACTGAATGTATGCAGTGCAATGCGATTTTGTTTTATGCAATAAATTCTTTATTATTATTTATTTATTTATTTGTATTCGCTAAGAAAAACCTATATTCAAAATAAGCCCTCCGCGAGGGTTCCCGGCAGCCCATATGCGACTAGATGAACCCTTCAGGAGGGCTCCCAGGCACAGAACGTAATAAGGGGTTAGGCGTGAAAATTGATTAGCTGTAACAATGTATAATAGATTGCAGTTTTTATCTCAGCTCCTATCTGGGCCATTCATCTTCTACCATTGAAACTTTTAGGTATAGTTGTTACAGACTTTTCAATGCTTTATGATCTCTGAAACTTTGTTTGGTTCAACAAACAAAACTTTAACTTTTCAACAATTAGGTAAATTTTCATTCAGCGACTGATTATTAACACAGTTTTTACAGGATTATTTGCTTTCTAATACAATTTTCATGGGTTATGACCTATTGCTACGAATGATTTATTATCAATATATGACTTTTTTTGACGACCTATATAAAAACAGTAGTCAGCACCCAGCTTGTAGATACACACGGCTACACATCAAGCTATACATTTCCAGTATAAGCTGACCTCGCATTGTACGGAAATCCTATACGATTCGAGATCAGCATAAACTAGAGATGTATAGGTTGATGTGTACACGTAACTGATACGCCGTACCAGCTAGGTGCATACCTGACTGAGCTTGACTAAAAACAGTAGTCCCTCTAACAGTAAGCGCAGTCTAACTACTAAGTCATTGGATCTTTCAACGTTGCACTAAAACTGTCGCTACTGGCTAACTACCCAAGAGTGATTACCCGTCTGTCTCAACGGCAACGTCAATGTATTCCTCCTCAGCAGCACCAAAACTTTATAGCCAAGCCAGGCGTCAGACTGATACGAATCTTAGTGCATCATCACCATTAGCTTGTAGGTAATATTCAAATAGACACTATACCTAAATATGTATGGAAAATGGTTTGTAAACCAATAGAGGCAATTATTATGGTTGATATACCTATGTGGTGCATATTTTTTGAATAAGTTGACATCCGTCGAACATATCTCAAAGTTTTTCGTCGTCGATGGAGATTCTATCATCATTTTGGTCTTTGGACAGCCATTTGTTAGTCTGACTATGGTCTCCGATTAGCTTCTCTCTTTTTATGACACCGTGGTAATCTGTTCTAACGAATTTATTCTGGGCTGATTCATGTACCCTAATTATCTCACAACGAGCAAAGGAGGCTAAAAAAAGAAATCGTGTAATTATTTCAGCTCCAGATGCAGATAAGATTACAGTTTTGTTGAAACAGTTTCCTAAAATATATTCTTATGTTCAAGTGCTGAAAAGTACGTAACGGGGATATGCGTAGGCGCTCGCTGAAACACAGACTACGAGATCTACCTACCAACGGCTACAGAAAACAAATACACATCACACTGACTATCAACATATCTGTTTTATTGTATCTACTTTGCATAAACCGAGTTAGACAATTTTCACTTGGATCTGTTTCGTAAATTAACGTGGCAATAGAGCCAAAAAATACATGATACTTATGCCTAATGGGACCAGATAAAATCAAATCTGGAACAGAATTTTATCAAATTGTATTCCAGAAAACTGAAACTTACCAGAAGTCAGTAAATCGAGCCTAAGCAGGAAGAAGGCATAAGCGTCACATTGAGATTTTCTGCACTTTTCATGAAAATCTTGGAACAACGCTGCCATCTGTACTGTCGACACGAAATAACGTTCAGACACAGTCTGACAAATTTTATTTTTGTCTCACACCCTCGTACACTTTTTAGTGAGCTTGCCCACTGATTTGTTCGAAGATTGTCCAACAGGTGGAGTGTGGGGACTGGTGAATTGAATGGTGACTAACCAAAATAACCTGTAACTTTCGGTGACAATCTCACTACGTAATACCGACTTGCGGCACAAGATGTCCTCACAATGACAATTTGTTTCAGGAACATAGCAATTTATTACTAGCAATTAATAATAATGTCTTTTGGAATCAAAGCGTGTAATGGTGTATGGTTGGTACCTACTGTTGAGTGTTTACAAAGGCACTTTAACAGCTGGTTCATGTTGATAACCTACATATGTATACCTACTAATTGGCAATGCCGTCAGATGATTGAAATGGATGAACATCATCAATACTTGCGCCAAAGGTCGTGGCCTGTAGATCGTTAATGAAAAGCTATCGATCAAACAGATCAAGATCGCATCCGGGCGCGCGGACGCACGGGCGCGGCTTTGCGCAGAGTTATTCCCAGATCGCGGTGCGGGCGCGGTCGGGGCGCGGGGCGGGGGCGCGGGGCGAGCGGGCGCCGCGCTCAGTGTGTCGGCGCGCGCGCCGCCGCCGCCATGGGCAACCAGCACTCCGCCTCACACTACGTCCACAAGCCCAGCAAGAACGTGCGCTGGAAAACCGCAGGTAATCTCAACCCCCGCACCCTTCGCACCGCTACCACTACAACCAGCCCCCTACACGTGTGCAGCTCGTCTGAGCCCCCTGCCTGTATTTCTATTTTTAAAAAGACTGCGCGCTGCGATTCCTAAAGCGTGGCACAACAAAACAAATCGTAAGACCGTCCGCGTTCATGTAACGATTATCACGCGTCTAATTTTGAAAGGAGTTTTATGCCAAATGGCTTATACCGGCAGCACTGTCGTTACCGAACAAAGGTTAACGCCCGACTAGACATATTTAATTTTAACTTAAATCATCCAAATGCATTGAGTAACACCCAGCCTCGTTTCGATTTCCAGGTCGGCCTGCAACGCCAGGAAAGCCGGATATCATACCGATACTATCGGACGAGGAGCCGAACTCGATCACGCTGCGATGGGCGCCGGCGGCACACGACGGGGGCGCGCCGCTGATGGGCTACCAAGTGGAGTGCAACCGGCTCGGCGCGCCGGACTGGATCCGCACGGCGCCGCCCGTGGTGCTGCGGCCGGAGCTCGTGCTCACGGGGCTGGAGCCGCCCTATCGCTACCAGTTCCGGGTCGCCGCGCTCAACGCTGTGGGCCGCTCCGATTACAGCGACCTGTCCGACGTGCTCACGGTCAGCTCAGACCGCCTCCCCCATGAAGCACCCCTATTTCTTCACCATTTAGAAGATCTAACGGCTCTTGAAAACGATAAAACAGAATTCCGTGTCGCTTTCTCTGGTATCCCGCCACCTACAATAGCGTGGTTCAAGGATGATTATGAAATTTTCAGCAGCCGAAGAACAGGGATCACTACGAGCGAGTCCACTAG